>JADANK010000799.1:0-14196 GCA_021292215.1 Lophura nycthemera
TCCAAAACTTCATACAGGTCGAGGAAGGCAAATAAGATGAAGGTTTATGTGTAGCAATTAGACACGGACTCTGTTGTTAGTGCAGAACAAAACCTTTTATTGAGTACGATGAACTTGAACAATATGCTCTTGGCCAAGTGCCTTATTAAACGTGACCCTCTTTCTGCATGTGGCAGTGCTGGGTTTTCCATCCTGCCCTGAAGTAGATGGGGCTTCAGCTGGGTCGTCCCTCCTGTGCCGTCCCGTGGCACACAGGCTTTGTTGCTGTGGGCGTTGGACTCGGGCACCGGCTCTGTCAGCTTCATCTCAAGTCTGCTGTACCTCAGTGGTGGGCGACGAGGTCATAGAGGCTGTCAAACACCAGGCTGTCAGTTAGAAAGGACCTGTGGATGCCGGCGTCCTGCCGCCAGTGGACGCGGCAGTGCCGCACCTTCTGATTGTGCCAGAAGGACAGAACGTAGTCCCCAGCGTAAGTCTCACCCTCCCTGACGAGGAAGGAGCATCAGGGCCCCCATCTCGGTGCAGTATCTGTTAAAGAGGAGGAATGTTTGTCCAGGGCTGGTGGGCAGGGCGGCATGGTTGATCTTTACTCCCTCCCCTTATGTTCGCTCCCCCATTTCCCTGCCGGGTAGTTTGTTTGTTTACATGTTTCCCGGCGCGGGCGGGATGCTTGCACAGGTATGGTTGGGGAGGGAGGTTAGCAACTGCGCAGCGGCCAATGGGATTCGCCAGCGCGAGTGACGTGACTCATGGAAACCACCAGAAGGCGCTGGGAGGGGGGGGGGTACGGGAGAAAGACTGCTTGCTTCGGCCCGCGCAGCAACCAGGAGGCAGAATACCAACCCCCTAGCGACAAGCGGCGCATGCGCAGATGAAAGGACGGGCACATAAAAGGACCGCGTGTCAATCAAAACCTTGCGGCAGTTGGTGGAACGCAGAGTCCCCTGTCGCCCAGCGCTGCGTTGCCTCTTTGTTCTTAGTTTGTTATAATTAATAAATCTAATAATTGGCTTCTTGACGTTTGGTCTACTACTTTATCAATAACAATTTGGTGCCGTGACTCAGATGGGAATAGCGGCGGGACTCTGAGAGTTGGGGGGGCGCCCCGCCGGAATTCGGCGGCCCCGCTCCTGATTCCCTGCCTTACTCCCCACCGACGAACCGAAATTTAAGAACAAAAGACGCAAGGAAGGACCGGTCGACCCCTTAAATTTTGTGCACAAAAGTCCGCGACGAAGACGCAGGGACGCGTAAGTAACTGCCGTTTGGCAAGGGTTTTTCCGTTCGGTCGGGGTCGGGTTTTCCCGGAGTGTGGTGAGTGGCGTCTGTGTGAGAGGGGGCCGGTAGTCCGGACTAACCCAAGCGAGTGTGGACCCTTTAGTAGTGCGGTTCTCATTGCCCGCGAGGGCGTGAGCCACAAACGAGGGGAAGCGAGTGAGACGCACACACGGTTGAGTGAAGGCAACTCCGGAAGATGGGACAGGGAAAGAGCAGGGACCCTGTGACCATAGAATGTTCTCAAATCCCAGAAGATTCCCCTCTAGCATTCATGTTAGAAATGTGGAGGTATTATCCCGGGACAGGGAATAAGAATGAGAATAGGATGATTTACTATTGTGTGAAAGTATGGGGAGACCAGGAGATTGGTCCCAATATTCAGTGGCCAAAATTTGGGTCCAGTGAAGATTGGGTACAGCAACAATTAAATTTCTGGGTTAATGCTAAGACACCCTTTAGTCAGGAAGAGGGTGAATATGCAGCTGTCTGGATTACACGCCCAGGAGGACCAGCAATCCCAATTTTTAAACTATTCCAGGCAGATAGAGGGACTGAGAAACAGAAACCTCGGAAGGAGGAGGATATCCCTATGGGACCCCCACCATATATTCCACCAACATTACCGACAGCTCCTCCCCCTCCACAGCCCGAGGTAGATAAAGATAATCAGGAAATAGACCATAACTCAGGTCCCCAAACTAGGAGAAGAACTCGTCAACAAAATTTATATCCATTGCGAGAAGTACCTATGGGGGTCCCAATCCACAGATGGGATTTATCTCGATACCTTTAAGTTCAGGAGATGTAAGGGAATTTAAGAAAGAGATGGGTAAGCTTTTGGAAGACCCATTAGGAGTTGCGGAAAGGGTAGACCAGTTTCTAGGTCCCAATATATATACATGGGATGAGTTGCAGTCCATTCTAAACATTTTATTTACAACTGAAGAAAAACACATGATCAGGACTGCAGGAATGAGAGTCTGGGATGCTCAGCATGCCCAAGGACCTCAGGCAGATGTAAAATGGCCCCTACAAAGACCCCAATGGGACCATCAGGATCTGAATCATCGAATACATATGCAGGATTTACGAAATATAGTTATTCAGGGGATTAGGGAAGCAGTCCCTAGGGGCCAGAATATTAATAAAGCTTTTAATGAAAGGCAGAAGAAAGAGGAGTCCCCTAATGATTGGCTGGAACGGTTACGAAAGAACCTACAAATGTACTCAGGGATAGACACCGAAACCCCGTTAGGACAAGCTTTACTAAAAACGCAGTTTGTAGCGAAGGCTTGGGATGATATACGAAAGAAACTTGAAAAGATTGAGAATTGGCAGGAAAGGGAAATGGATGAATTATTAAGGGAAAGCTCAGAAGGTTTATGTTCGTAGGGATGATGAGAACCACAGGAAGCAAGTTTAGGATGATGGTGGCCGCAGTTAGAGAGAGTTGGGAATTGGATAAGCGGGGAAGGTGGCCATTACAGAAACCACTCTCCAGCCAGGGGAAGGGTGAAGGAGCTGCTGGGATAGAAAGGAAGAACGAACTTGCTTCTATTGCGGGAAGAAAGGTCACTTAAAGAGAAATTGTAGAATCAGAATACAGGATGAAAAGATGTTTAAAGAGGACTAGGGAGGTCAGGGGCTTTACTTTTTGGGGACCCAGAAACATCGTGAGCCCTTGATAAAACTAAAGATAGGTCCCCAACAACAAGAAGTAGAATTCCTGGTGGACTCGGGGGCTGAGAGATCCACCATACAACAACTACCCTCTGGATGTAAATTGTCCAGAGAGACAGCCTTAGTAGTGGGAGCTAAGGGGGAACCCTTTAAGGTAGGGGTTGTTAAAAATGTAGAAATAGAAGCAGAATCTAAGTTGGGGTTGGGAGACTTCTTGATAGTACCAGAGGCTGAATTTAACTTGTTGGGACGGGATTTAATTATAGAATTGGGGATAAGTTTAGAAGTAAAGAATAGGGAGATACCCCCTTTTTCTGTTAAGCTTAAGGATCCTGAGATCCCTATCCCATAACTCCCAAGGGACATTAAGGGGACCACTTAAAGTAGCTGTAGTGCATTTAAGGGGCCACCAAAAAGGAATTGAAATAGCCTGGCAGAAGAACAGAAACTTAAGGGAAGTGGTATCTGTCAGATCCAGAAAAATTGTAAAGAACTAAATTTAACCGAAAAGATTTATTTTATCACAGGAATTTCCACCAAGGCGACAACGCAAGACAGATAGAAGACAACAAAGCTACCTCAGTTCTATTAAAGAAGTTAAATGGTTGGGATAACTTTAACTTTAAACCTGGTTTCATAGGATTTAAAATAGTATTAATCTTATTCTGTATTTTTTTGTGGAAAGTTGTTAAGTGTGGAAAGGGGATTTGTGTTTATGAGTAAAAGAAAGGCTGCCCTGAATACAACGGGTACACGGCTGTAAGGGTTGTCCGGTTGTTGAAAAGGCTCCGGAATCAAACTCCAGGGACACTCTGTGGACAAGGGCCTAGATTACCCCAAGGGGATTCAATAGTAAATAAAACAGACTGTGATGGGGAAAAGTCTACCTTCAAGTAGGTCCTCTGCTGCCGAGAAGATAAAGGCCCCTGTAGCTGGCTGCAACCCAGTTGACAGGCGAGGCAGAGATGGACCTCAGGTGAAGGAACGATACTTGACCCCAAAGATAATCATTTTAGTCTGTGCATTTGTTCTATTCCCGGGGGTACAGGCCAGCAATCCACACGAGCCCATGATATGGGAATTATTTAATATACAATGACCGGACTGCCCCTTACAAACCTGTATAATCTGATAATGGGATCAGGCAGGGGATGTTCGGAGGTTTCTTAGTTTGTTATAAGCCTCATCAGACAGAAAAGAGAGCCTATAACAATAATTACTTTAGCAGCCGGAGGTGTGGGTGCCGGGACCGGCATAGCCTCACTCGTCTTCATAGAAGATTGGAATAATGAAAAAGGGATAGGGAAATAGGAAAATCCTGGTATGAATATATCACTATGGCTCACTACTTTGCTGTCTGCTCTGGCTGGATCCTTAATTACGATTATTTTGGGATTACAATTGATAAAGAAGCGGTTTAACACCACGAAATTGTTAATCTTAAATAACTCTGTAAAGGGAAATAGAGAAATTGTAAATGAGGAAAGTTAAAGGACAAACATTCAATGATAAAGAAACAAGGGGGGAATTGTTAAAGAGGAGGAATGTTTGTCCAGGGCTGGTGGGCAGGGCGGCATGGTTGATCTTTACTCCCTCCCCTTATGTTCGCTCCCCCATTTCCCTGCCGGGTAGTTTGTTTGTTTACATGTTTCCCGGCGCGGGCGGGATGCTTGCACAGTATGGTTGGGGAGGGAGGTTAGCAACTGCGCAGCGGCCAATGGATTCGCCAGCGCGAGTGACGTGACATGGAAACCACCAGAAGGCGCTGGGAGTGGGGGGGGTACGGAGAAAGACTGCTTGCTTCGGCCCGCGCAGCAACCAGGAGGCAGAATACCACCCCCTAGCGACAAGCGGGCGGCATGCGCAGATGAAAGGACGGGCACATAAAGGACCGCGTGTCAATCAAAAACCTTGCGGCAGTTGGTGGAACGCAGAGTCCCCTGTCGCCCAGCGCTGCGTTGCCTCTTTGTTCTTAGTTTGTTATAATTAATAAATTTAATAATTGGCTTCTTGACGTTTGGTCTACTACTTTATCAATAACAGTATCCATCAGCAGCCACTCGGCAGTGTGCTGCCCTCCACGCCCTGCTGCCAGCCTGCCGTGGAACCGTTCCTGAGTGAGATGCAGCTCGACCTTCTGCGCAGGTCGTCTTCCCCATCTGTTCCTGGCTGGGGGAACGTAAAGCAGTTCCACGTGGCAGTGATGGACTCTTCCACCATTTGCCAGTCCACCGTTGCTCCTTTGTCACACATGAACCCGTGGTTCTTTGCCACTCACCTCCGTCAGCCACCTCAGGTTTGCCACTGGTCAGCTTGACCTTGACAGCATCTGCTCACTCCCGTGCCAGGCGTACAAGCTGGACGTGGTGTGATCACGTCGAGAGGTTCTGTCTGGCACAAACAGTTACAACCTTTCAGTTTTCTCCCTCCATGTCTGCTGAACTCGTTTACATCTCCAAAGGTCTTCTGCTAATCAGAGCGAGTATGTCTTTATTTTCTCCCGGGGATATACAGATTAAAGGCAGCAAAATACAGGACCTACACAGAGGTGCAGGCTTCAAAACAAGATAATAGCTCCCTATTATGGGCCAGAATCATGGCTGAGCACAGGAAAACTCACTGGGGAACCGAGACTCTGTAGAAATACTTGAGCCAACAAATCGTGGCTTGGAATTTATACACCACCTCTAAGCAGGTAACACAGCAGTGTGAGATTTGTTTGCAGAATAATCCTAGAACAGGCCCCAGGGTGCCATGGGACAAATAGGGAAGGGACGTTATCCTGGGCAACAATGGTGAATTGATTTCTCTGAACTTGCAAGAAAAGGGGGATATAGGTATACACTGGTATTAACAGACACCTTTTCAGGCTGGCCAGGGGCTTTTCCCTTGCAGGACCAACAAGGTGCAGGGAGTAACTAAAATATTGTTACAAGATATAATTCCAAGATTTGGGGTTCCAGAACATCATATACAGCAATCAAGGTGAAAGAGTATACATCGTGAGTTAAGAAGACATCTCAACCCCAGTGGAATATTAAGAGGACCGGACCATTGAAGCCAAGGATTAAGAGACAATATGTTTAGAATGTGTTTTATAGGTAGCACGTGTTATAGAAGACTTGCTTTAGCCTGGCGTGAAAATACCTATTTGAACATCGCTAAAGGAATATCAGTTAGCCTAAAGCTCCCTGATTGTTGGATATGTACAGCCTTACCAAGAGATGGAGGAATGGAAATCCCTCAGTGTGGGATTCCCTCCACCAATTGGACACTATGGGGTGGAGCAGGAAGTGGGCGTAGGTGTGCAAATAAAATGGCAACAATAGGAAAAAGGACCTAAATTCAGCGTACACCTATAGAGAGGCCTCAGTGTAAGACCCTTCCTGAGAACTAGAAAGGACATTATGTAGGAGGAGACTTAGTGCTTCAGTGGGACAGCTCCTCCTCCAGGGATACTGAGAAGCTCTTGGAAAAGGGTGAAGCGGGGAATGACCCCCTTATAGACAGGCTCTCTGGGTTCCATAGTTTTATTAGATGGTTTATTCCTAGTCCAGGAGTAAGTGAATCAGAAAAGGCAATTGTCAGTATAGCAGCTACACTAGAGAATATCAAGAACTCAGCTACGGACGCTAGACGTGGATTGCAGACAGAGGAATCCTCTCTTAGTCAAGTAGTATTGCAGAATGGACTGGCTCTTGGTCTCCTGACGGCCAAAGAAGGAGGGGGGTATGCTACAATTAATCAAAACTGACGGAACTCAGAGAAAAGAATCAGATGTGCACCGTAAACTATGGGAACAAATTCAGGTGATCCACCAAGTTACTGTGGATAATTCCTCATTTGGATTTACAGAACTGTGGAGCAGCTTATCCAGTTGGTTACCGAGCTTTGCCTGGCTGAAGCAATTCTTCAAGGCTTGCACAGTCTTAGTCTTTCTTGGAATATTTGTATGCGTTGTTACGTTGTTTCTTGAGTATGTTTAATGGAAGCAGCATAAGATGCGCCAAAAGATGGAAAGCAGGGTGTTTCTCATAAATCCCAAGGAGAGAATGGTATCACCTAGCGACGTGAGGATTCCTAGATTATAGAAAAGGGGGGAATTGATGTGGGACATATTTCTTTAGAATTGTTTCAGAATTATGTAGTAGGTAAGGAGGTGTAGAGTGAACAAAGGCAAAACAGACGCATCTGGCACTCGTGCTCATTTACTGGTTCCTTGCTGTGCCACTACAATTAGCAATAAGACCTGCAAGCCACGATAACTCAGGAATTGGGGTGGAGAATATGATAACAACTTCTTGGAACCAATGAATATCGCCTCCTATCCTAATTGTAATATCAGGATAATCTATGCCTACTTTCTTAGAATCACTCATAGTATCCTCTCCTATTCTTGCATATATATATAACTTGTCTCTATAAATATCCTTAAACTGTCCTTTTACAGTGTGCAGGTTAGGAGAGGCTACTCCTCCAGCAACCCAGCATGTGATGTGCAGTGCTGTAATTAAGAATATGCCAGCTTTGTAATCGTTTTGTGGTTATGGAGTCTGATTTTGCACAAGTCAGCCTGTTCAGGCCATGATCTGTGTTCTTTCACACATACGGAAGTTCTACTTAGCCTTGAGTTGGACAGAAGTGAGAACATTTGGAAGAATCTGGTGAACCATGTCCCAAACTAGACTAGGGTGGGCTTCTTTGTTAGCTTGCTTGTTTGTTTTCTTTTGTTTGTTTTTTTTTCTTCTCAAGAGCAGTGTCAGAAGAGGATGCGATAGGGATACCAGCCCTTTTCTTACAAAACCTTTGCTTTCTGGAAAGCTTTGATGAGAGTGGAGGAAATACTATTGGTCATGTGTACAACTGGGTTATCAGCACAAAGGAAAGAGATGCAGCAGTGATCACGGCAAAGTTCAGAGGAACATCCCCTGCAGGAAGATGCGTAGCATTTGAACATTGCCAAGTGAAACTTGGAGCTCACTTCTGCCTCACAGAAAATGAAAAAGAACAGGAAGCAGACTTTTCTGGACCCAAACCCCCGGTAACCCCGAGGGCAGTTCCCTCTGGGTGGCCTTAAAGTCTGTAGTTCCCATATTTGAGTTGAAATCGGGTATTCCTTGAAGAAAATATAATATTTTGGGGGAGAAAATGGTATTTCTGGTAGAAAATGCCCTACGTTTGGGAATCAATCTTGAATTTCTGGGAGAAAATGTCGTGATTTGGGGAGAAAGCTGGTATTTGTGGGAGAAAAATATCCTATATTTGGGAGAAAACTGGTATATCTGGCCAACAAGGACATATTTCTGGGGAAAAAGCTGGTATTTGTGGGAGAACCTGTCCTGATATTGGGGTAAAAATTGGTATTTCTAGAAGAAAATGTCGAATGTAGTGGAGAAAACTGGTACTTGTGGGTGAAACTTGCCTATTTTGAGGCAGAAAGCTGGTATTTGTGGGAGAAAATGTCCTGTTTTGGTGCGAATACTGGCATTTCTGGGAGAGACTGTCCTAATATTGGGGGGGAAAGTGGCATTTTGGTGGAGAAGATGTCCTATTTTGGTGTAGAAAACAGGCATTTCTGGGCGAAACTGCCCTCCTTTGAGGCGGAAAACTGGTATTTCTGGGAGAATATGTTCTATATTTGGGAGAAAACTGGCATTTCAGGGAGAAAGTATCCAATCTGGGGGGAGAAAGCTGGTATTTGAGGGAGAAATTGTCCTATTTCAAGGGGGAAAGCTGGTATTTGTGGGAGAAAATGTCCTATTTTGGAGTTGAAATCGGGTATTCCTTGAAGAAAATACAATATTTAGGGGGAGAAAAGTGGTATTTCTGGTAGAAAATGCCCTACGTTTGAGAAACAATCTAGCATTTCTGGGAGAAAATGTCGTGATTTGGGGAGAAAGCTGGTATTTGTGGGAGAAAATATCCTATATTTGGGAGAAACCTGGTATATCTGGCCGACAATGACATCCTTCTGGGGAGAAAGCTGATATTTCTGGGAGGAACTGTCCTAATATTTGGTGGGAAACTGGCATTTCTAGAAGAAAATGTTGAATGTAGTGGAGAAAACTGGTGTTTGTGGGTGAAACTTGCCTATTTTGAGGCAGAAAACTGGCATTTGTGGGAGAAAATGTCCTGTTCTGGGGAGAATACTGGCACGTCTGGGTGAGAGTGTCTTAATATCGGGGGGGAAAGTGGCATTTTGGTGGAGAAGATGTCCTATTTTGGTGTAGAAAACAGGTATTTCTGGGCGAAACTGCCCTCCGTTGAGGCGGAAAACTGGTATTTCTGGCAGAATACTTTATATATTTGGGAGAAAACTGGCATTTCTGGGAGAATCTGCCCTACTTCGAGGCAGAAAGCTGGTATGTGTGGGAGAAGATGTCCTCTTTTTGGGATAAAACAGGTATTTGTGGGAGAAATTGTCCTATTTCAGGGGAGAAAAGTGGTATTTGTGGGAGAAAAGGTCCCATGTTTGGGAGAAAACTGGTATATCTGGCCGACAATATTTCTGGGCAGAAAGCTGGTATTTGTGGGAGAAACTGTCGTAATATTGGGGCGAGAACTGGTATTTCTGAGGAAACTGTCCCATTCTGGGGATAAAACTGGTATTTCTGGGAGAGAGTGTCCTAACACTGGGGGGGGAAGTGGTATTTGTAGAAGAAAATGTCCTATTTTGGTGGAGAACACAGGTATTTCTGGGAGAAAGTGCCCTCCTTTGAGGCAGAAATCTGGTATTTCTGTGAGAATATTGTATATATTTGGGAGAAAACTGGCATTTCTGGGAGAAAATATCCAATCTGGGGGGAGAAAGCTGGTATTTGTGGGAGAAAATGTCCTATATTGGAGTTGAAATCGGGTATTCCTTGAAGAAAATACAATACTTTGGGGGAAGAAAAGTGGTATTTCTGGAAGAAATGTCCTACGTTGGAAACAATATAGGCATTCTGGGAAAGAAAATGTCGTTATTTGGGAAGAAAGCTGGTATTTGTGGGAGAAAATGTCCTGGTTTGGGGGAAATTTAATAAAACAGGTGTTTCTGGGGAGAAAATGTCCTATTTTGGGGATAAAACTGGTATATCTGGCCGACAAGGACATATTTCTGGGGAGAAAACTGGTATTTCTGTGAGAATATGTTATATATTTGGGAGAGAACAGGCATTTCTGGAAGAAAATGTCCTATTTTGGGGATAAAACAGGTATTTCTGGAAGAAAATGTCCTATTTCAGGGGACAAAACTGGTATTTCTGGGAGAAAAGTTCCCATACTTGAGTTGAAATTGGGTATTCCTTGAAGAAAATATAATATTTTGGGGGAGAGAATGGCATTTCTGGTAGAAAATGCCCTCCGTTTGGGAAACAATCTAGCATTTCTGGGAGAAACTGTCGTGATTTGGGGAGAAAGCTGGTATTTGTGGGAGAAAAATATCCTATATTTGGGCTAAAACTGGTATATCTGGCCGAGAAGGACATATTTCTGGGGAGAAAGCTGGTATTTGTGGGAGAACCTGTCCTGATATTGGGGTAAAAATTGGTATTTCTGGAAGAAAATGTCCAAAGTAGTGGAGAAAAGTGGTGTTTGTGGGTGAAACTTGCCTATTTTGAGGCAGAAAGCTGGTATTTGTGGGAGAAAATGTCCTGTTTTGGGGGATAAAACAGGTGTTTCTGGGAGAGAATGTCCTATTTTGGGGATAAAACTGGTATATCTGGCCGACAAGGACATATTTCTGGGGAGAAAAACGGGTATTTCGTGAGGAATATTTATATATTTGGGAGAAGAAACAGGCAATTTCTGGAAGAAAAATGGCCTATTTTCAGGGGACAAAAACTGGTTTATTTCTGGGGAAAAGTTCCATATTTGAGTTGAAATCGGGTAATTCCTTGAAAGAAAATAAATATTTTGGGGGAGGGAAATGTAATTTCGGTAGAAAATTTCCCTAAGTTTGGGAATCAATCTAGCAATTCTGGGAGAAAATGGTCGTTGATTTGGGGAGAAAAGTGGTATTGTGGGAGAAAAAAAGGAAATTTGGGGGAAAGGAAGCTATTTTGTGGGAGAAAAAGATATCCTATATTTGGGGGCTAAAAACTGGGTATTATCTGGCCAAGGAAGAAGGACATAATTTCTGGGGGAAAAGCTGGTTTTGGTGGGAGAACCGCCCGAATTATTGGGTAAAAAAATTGGGTATTTCTGGGGAAAAGAAAATGTCAATGTAAATGGAAGAAACTGGTGGTTTGGTGGGTGTAAAACTTGCCATTTTGGGGCGAAAGCTTATTTTGGGAGAAAATGTCCTGTTTTTGGTGCGAATAACTGGGCCATTTCTGGGGAAGAGACTGTCCCAATATTGGGGGGGGGAAAGGTGGCATTTGGTGGAGAAAATGTCCTAATTTTGGAGGGAGGGAAAAACAGGATTTCTTGGGAGAAACTGCCCTCCTTTGGAGGACAGGAAAACTGGGTATTTCTGGGAGAAATGTTTCTATATTTTGGGGGGAAAACTGGCCTTTTTTGGGAGAAAATTCCAATTCTGGGGGGAGAAAGCGGGTATTTGGGGAGAAAATTGTCCTATTTCCAAGGGGAAAGCTGGTATTTTTGGGAGAAAATGTCCTATTTTTGGGGTTGAAACGGGTTTCCTTGAAGAAAATACAAATTTAGGGGGAGAAAAATTGGATTTTCGGGAAGAAAATGCCCCTACGTTTGGAAAGAAAACAATCTGCATTTCTGGGGGAGAAAATGTCGGTGATTTTTTTGGGGGAGAAAGCTGGTATTTGTGGGAGAAAAATATCCATATTTGGGAGAAACCTGGTATATCCTGGCCGAAATGACATCCTTCTGGGGAGAAAGCTGAATATTTCGGGAGGAAGTCCTAATATTTGGGGGAAAACTGGCATTTTTTAGAAGAAAATTTGTTGTGGAGGGGAAAGAAAATGGTGTTTTTGGGGGAAACTTCCTATTTTGGGCAAAGAAAAACTGGTTATTGTGGGAGAAAATGTCCGGTTTTGGGGGAATTACGGGCACGTCTGGGTGAGAGTGTCTTAATATCGGGGGGGAAAGGTGGCATTTTTTGGTGGGAGAAGAATGTACCTTTTGGTGAGGAAAACAGGTTTTCTGGGGCGAAACCTGCCCTCCGGTTGGGGGGAAAAAACCTTGGTATTTCTGGCAGGAATAACTTTTATATTTTGGGGGGAAAGAAAAAACCGGGCATTTCTGGGAGAATTCCTGCCCTACTTCGAGGCAGAAAGCTGGTATTTTGGGTGGGGAAGGAAAACGTTCGTAATATTGGGGCCCGAGAACTGGTATTCTGAGGGAAACTGTCCCCTTCTGGGATTAAAAACTGGTATTTCTGGGAGAGAGTGTCCTAACACTGGGGGGGGGAAAAGTGGTAATTTGTAGAAGAAAATGTCCTATTTTGGTGGAGAACCAACAGGTATTTTTCTGGGAAAAGGTGCCCCTCCTTTGAGGGCAGAAATCGGGTATTTTCTGTGGGAATTATTGTATATATTTGGGAGAAAAACTGGCATTTCTGGGAAAAAATCCAATCTGGGGGGAGAAGCTGGTATTTGTGGGGAAAGAAAATTTTCCTATTTTGGAGTTGAAATCGAGTTTCCTTGAAGAAAATACAATACTTTGGGGGGAGAAAAAGTGGTATTTCTGGAAGAAAAAAAATGTCCTACGTTTGGGAAACAATTAGCATTTTTGGGAAAAAAATGTCGTGATTTGGGGGAAAGCTGGTATTTGTGGGAGGAAAATGCCTGGTTTTGGGGGAATTAAAAAGGTTGTTTTTCTGGGAGAAAAATGTCTATTTTGGGGAAATAAAAATGGTTATTATCTGGCCGAAAAGGAACCATATTTCTGGGGGAAAACTTGGTATTTTCTGTGGAATAAGTTTAATATATTTGGGGAAAGGAACAGGCATTTCTGGAAAGAAAATTCCATTTCCGGGGACAAAACAGGTAATTTCGGGAGGGAAAATGTCCTATTTTAGGGGCCAAAACTGGTATTTTCTGGGGAAAGAAAAGTTTCCCATCTTGGTTGAAATTGGGTTTCCTTAAGAAAATAAATTTTTGGGGGAGGGAATGGATTTCTGGTAGAAAATGCCCTCCGTTTGGGGGAAACATCTAGTTTCTGGGCTTTTTCTGTTTCCTGGTTTTTTTGGGAAAATTTTCGTTTTCCTTCTTCTGGTTTTTCTTGGGAGAAAACGGCTATTTTGGGGAGAAAGGCTGGTTATTTGTGGGAGAAAATTCCGATAATTTGGGGGCAAAAACTAAAGGGGAATTTGGGCCGAGGGAAAGGACTTTTCCGTTTTTGGGAGAAAAGGGCTGGTATTTGTGGGAGAACCGTTCCTGTTTTGGGGCGAAACTGGTATTTCTGGTAGAAAATTCCAAAGTAGTGGAGAAAAGTGGGGTTTTGGGGTGAAACTTGCCTATTTTGAGGCAGAAACTGGTATTTTGGGGGGAGAAAAATGTCCTGTTTGGTGCGAATTGGCTTCGGGGAGAGATGTCCTAATTGGGGGGGGAAACTGGTTTTGGTGGAGAAAAAGTCCTTTTTTGCAAGAAAACAGGTTATTTTCTGGGAGAAAAGTGCCTTCCTTTGAGGCGGAAAAAACGGTATTTTGGGAGAATATGTTATAATTTTGGGAGAAAACTGCATTTTGGGAGAAAATACCAATCTGGGGGGGAAAGTGGTATTTTTGGGGGAAAATTGTCCTATTTCAGGGGAGAAAGCGGTATTTGTGGGAGAAAAATATCCATATTTTGGGGAAAAACCTGGGTATATCGGCCGACAAGGACATGTTTCGGGGGGAGAAAGCTGATTTTCTGGGAGGAAACTGTCCCAATATTTGGTGGGAAATGGCATTTCTAGAAAAAATGTTGAATGTAGTGGAGAAAACTGGTGTTTGGGGTGAAACTTGCCCTTTTGGGGCGAAAACGGCATTTGTGGGAAAAATTCCTGTTTTGGGGAGAATACGGCACGTTGGGTGAAGGTCATATCGGGGGGGAAGGGGCATTTTTGGTGGAGAAAAAGTCCCTGTTTTTCGTAAGAAAACAGTATTTCTGGAGAAAGTGCTTCCTTTGAGGCGGAAAACTGGATTTTCTGGGAGAATATTTAATATTTTGGGAGAAAACTGGCATTTCTGGGAGAACGCCCTTTCGAGGCAGAAAGCTTATTTGTGGGAGAAGATGTCCTCTTTGGGGATAAAATGGTATTTTGGCCGAGAAGGACTATTCCTGGGGAGAAAACTGTAAA
>JADANK010000800.1:0-14161 GCA_021292215.1 Lophura nycthemera
GTCCCTGCCCCTTAGGAAAAAAGGGGGGCGGGGCCTTTTAAAGCAATTGCAAAATTTTTTTAAGGCTGAAAAGCAAACTTATTCTACTGTTTAATAAGTGAAAATTATATAATTAAGCTCAAGAAACTAATAGTCCAAAATAATTGAAGCCTTAAACTCAATCCTTCAATTTATATTAGATTCAACATCATAAAGATTTTTATAAAAAGCTTCAGTTTTTGTTTGCTGAAGGCTTTGGAAATATACTTGTATAGAAATATCAAAAAAGCTGTCAGCAAATAACCCTCAGGGGCTTGGTGGCACTGAGAAAAAAAGTTTGCCAGTCTAAGTGGTGGTGATTGTGTTTGCATGTAAAGCATGATTTGCGCTGCTGGACGTAAGGATGTGAACTAATTTTACTTAAACGACATGAAATGCTTGGGACCTTGAAAAGAAAGGCCAAAATTTTTTTTTAATCCTGCCCCGAAAACGCAACTTTGAAAATCTCCCTGACAACGGGAATTGGGTTGTTCCTTTCGTGAAGCCTTGCAAGGGAATAAGGCATGCCAAAGTCAGGCAAAGCCGTCACTTGACTCTTGCTTTGGGCCTTTCAGTGGCCTGTTTTTTAAGCTGTGTGGAAACAGAGCAGCTTGGAAGGTACCTGACTTGTAAGGGTCTTTCAGGGCAAACCCCGTTTTTTTGGGCAAATTTCCTGATCCATTTTGCTGTCTCTCCTCAACCTTTTTTTTTCCTCCCTTTTTTCCTTTAGTGTAGCATAATAAAAAAATGCTGCGAAAAACCGTTTGTGCCCTGGTGAAAAAAAGTCCTGGGTATACCTCCTTAATGGAGATGATTGACTTGAGGTCCGTTAATTCACTTGCAAAAAAAATTGGGGAGAACATTTTTCTCACGGCTTCTCTGGGCACTGTTGGGTGGTTACCCTGCAAAAGCTGAGACAGAGGCCAAGGCAGGGAAAGGACTTTGGGAAACTGGTGTATGGGAACTTGCTGAAATCAACGCTCAACACTCTGGATTTGAAAACCTGAGCCGAGCAATGAAGTCACGCCCTGGGAGCACAGCTGAAGGCAAATCCACCTGTGCTGGCTTGGAAGGGGTGGAGGCCTGGCTTGCAAACCTCTCCTAGACCGAAATTTAAAGAGCTGACTACCAAGTGGGAAAGGAAATTTTCTTTCCTAGGAAGAATCCCTCCCCTGGAGTTTTTATATGGGCGAGCTCAGGATGTGGGTAAGCATCCTAAATCTATTCCCCTTTTGGTAATTTTAGAATAATTTTCTGTTTAGCAAAACTTCTGGTGTTATTTCAAATAATTTAAAAACATTTTTTAAACATTATTATTAATATAACGGTGAGCATGGATACCTCTCCCAGGGAAGGGGAAATTTGAGAGGAAATGAGTACTTTTAATAATCTCCAGCAGAAACTTAGTTAGTTGGTTTTTCAGGTGAGAATGATGTAAAACTGGAAGGTGGCCCTTCCAGAGCCGCTTTTTTTGGTTTAGGATTTTTTTCCTTTTTTCTTATTTTTATATTTGAAATTGGCTAAGGGTAAGTGAGAAGCTAATTGGTGGTTTTTTTGAAAATGGGTGAGTCTTCAAAGTAAATGTTTTTCTGAGACTTAAGCTTTGCCAAATTGCTTTTTTCATTAATAAATTTGGGGGATCATCAGGTGAAAAAAAGTAAACAAAAAAAAAAAAAAAGGCCTTTTTTTTTGTTTCAGCCAATTTTAACTTTGGTATCTGACTTTTTGGCTGAAAACCGTCGCAGAAAAGTGGCTAGGCCACTTTTGTTTCTTTTCCACCTATCCCCTGGTTCCCAAGAGCTGTTTGGTAATTGGGGTTTTTATTAAAGCCCCCCAACACAAAAAAAAACTCAACCATTTTTTAGATAAAAGGGGAAGACAGAACTTTTCGAGCTGAATTTGGCTGGGAAGGGAAAAAAAAAAGGAATTGTAAACCCTTCTTTCCAAGGGGAAAAAAGTAGAGGGTCCCCCCCCGTTGCAGGTGTTTTGCTTTGGGCAAAGCAGGTGGGTGAGAAGGACCAAGCTGTTCCTTTGGGTTGGGGCCCAAAAAACCAGTTTTTCCAACCTGGGCCCAGGAGTGGGCCTCGGGCAGGCTGGGGGGGGTTTAACTCTAATCTTTCAAAAGTTTTTTGGAAATACTTGGGGGGAAAAATTTTGAGGTAAATGTGGCTTTTAAAGGGTAAAAGGGTTTCCCTGGCAGTGGAGGGGGTTGTTGAGCTTTTCGTGGTTTTTCTTTTTCTTGGGCCTGGGTGGGTTTTTGTTTTTTTTTTTTTTGGGGATGGTTTGGCTTTAAATTTTTTTGGGAAAAAAACCCACAAATTGGCCGGGGTTTTCCAAGTTTTTAGGGGGGTTGGTAGTGAAAGTGTCGCGGTTTTTTTTTTTTTTTTTTGGGTTTGGTTTGGGGGAAGTTTCCCTGGGAAATCTGTCAAGCAAAGGCTCCTTTTTGGCCCCTCCCTGCTGGAATGGGTGAAAAAAACCTGGGTGAAAAAAAGGCCCCTTTGTATCTCGTGTTTTCTTTGAACTGTTCCGGGGGTGGAAAAAAAGGAGCTCGGGAATTGAATTTGAAAAAAAAAAACGGGGGGGAAAAAAAAAAAAAACCACCCAAAGGGTTGATGTTCATTTAGAGGAGCTTTTTGGAAGTCCTGGTGTTTTAAAGGCCGGGATGCTGATTTTCTGACTTCATTTGGGCCGAAATGTGACCCTTTGGAATTACGTGTAATTGGGGGGAGAAAGGAAAGGCCCTTTTTCCCTTCCGAAACTTTGGTTTTGAATTGAAATGGCATTATAATTAAAGGGAAATACCTCTTTCAAGGCGTTTGAAAGACTTGTTGTATTACAGATGAGTTGAGTAACTCTTTTTGTGTTTTTTTGTTGTTGTGACCCCAGATTCTTAATTTTTACATGGAAGGTTTGGCAATTCAAAGCAAAAAAAAAAACCCCCCCACCCTGTTTAGCAAAATTATTTAACACTGGTTTAAAGTGCCCAGTGGATTCCACTTTTTTTGACGGGCCCCTATTTAAAAATGTTTCTTTCAAAAAAGGTTCTTTCGGAAAATATAAATTCCTCCCAATCTTTCCCTTTCATTGTAAAAGGTTCTGTTTCCTTTGATAATCTAAAATTTATTGGTATGATTGAAAGCTTATTTTTTGTTGTGGGGTTTTTATTTTGTTCCCCCAAATTTTTCTTTGTTTTTCTTTGGTAAATGGAGCTTTTGTAAAACCACTCTTTTGGGTAAAACCTCGGAGTAGTTTTTTTTTTTGCCCCAAACCGTACCCTGTCCCGAGTAAAAATTTTTTAAAGCCTTTTTAAAAAACCAAAATGCCTCCAAGAAAACCCCAGTTTTTTCCCCCTTCCTCCTTGATTATTTTGTTTTTTTCTTTTTGTAAAGGCTTGAGAAAATCCTCTTTTTTGAAGGGCGTTTTCGACTGATATAAATTTTTTTTTTTCCTTTTTCATTTTCAATTTAAAAAATGCTAGTGGTAATAGTAAGTTTAAAAAAAAAATCAAAATATTTGGAGAAAAAACTTTACTTTTTTTGCCTTCATTTAAAAAAAATTCAATTAGGTGGTTTTTTGTATTATGGAAAAAAAATGAAAAAATGTTTAATTCAGGGCAAAAAGGGTTTAAAAAATTAAAAGCTTTTCAATTTTTTTTAAATTTTTAAGATCTTTCAAAAAAAGACGCACTGGTTTTTTGCTTTTTAATTTGCCCCCCGGCCAAATCCTTGTAAAACAAAATATCTTCCTGGAGTTTTTAGAGGCAAATTTAATTCTACTGGGCCCCTTAACTCCAACCCCGAAGGCAGGGCAAACATAATTAGTCTTTTTCCTCTGCCGTATGGTTTTTTAAATCTGCTGAGGAAAAAAAAAAGCCCCACTTGGTCGGAAAAGTATTTTTGTAAGGATTAATTTTCGAAAGGAAAAAAAGAAAATTTTCGGTGTCCTTTTCAAGCACATTAAAGGGAATCAAAACCAAAAAAAACCATTTTTTTTTTTTTTTTTTTTTTAAATTTTTTTCAGAAAAGTTTGGGGGGCCTTACCCTACTTATTTTTCTGGCTTTTACTTGGGTTTGTAGAAAAGAGGCCCAAAGTAAAGAAACTACCAAGGGGCTGTTTTTAAAAATTTTCCGTAATTTTGCTTGGCCCGGGGAGGGGGCTTCACATCCTGGGACTCCTGCATGGGCTTTTAAAAAGCTGCAAGGAAAAAGGGAGGGCATTTGGGTGGGAAAAAGAGTTTTCCCTTTGGGAAAAGCGTCTCCCCCTGAACTCCTCGCCCTTGGGGCTGCAGGGGAGGGGGCCTGAAGGGTCTTTTTTCTGCCCCTCTTAAAGAAAGAAGCATCTTGGAAAACCAAGGGGAAAAAAGTGAAAACCAGAAAAACTGGGGAAAAAATAATTTGTTTTTTTTTTCTCTGTAGTTTTCTTAAAAACCTTATTAAAAACAAATTTCCCTATGCTGAAGCTTTATCGGAAAATGAAAAAGTTTTAGGTAATGCCTTTGGGAAAGGGGCTTTTAAAAAGGAAAACTTTTTGAGCCTCTCTGTGGGTAAAAAAAAAAAGCGTGACAGATGTGGTAAAACATACCGTCGGTTGTCCAAGGGGAGGGAATTTTTTTGGGCCGGTTGGTTGGGAAAAATACCCCCTCCCAAATGGGCACAGTGTTTTTTGTTTTATTAAAAAAAAAAATCTGCACAGAAACAGCACTGTCACCATTCGGATTTCCTTTGGGCATCAAAGGTTTTTTGTGTGTGTGTGAAAAAAAATATTGACAAGACAAAAAAGCATATCCGCATAAGTTAAATTTGGAACATAGTTTTAAAAGAAACCATTGTTTTTCAGAAACGTAGGGCAACAAAGGAGGTTAGAAAAAACCAAAGTGAAAAATGTTTGAAATACCTGTGGGGCCTAACTGGAGGCTCTCTGGCTTCAAATTAATAGAGAATAAAATTAATACCTAGAGGAAATACAAGTATCTAGAAGGGTTTCTAAGTTCTGGTAATCTTTTAATAAACTGTATGATTCAAGGCCTATCAGTAGGAAACCTTTAACTGCCTACCCTTGAAAAGCATGCATACCCTACCTGGCTTCTTCCACAAAGGCCCAAACCCACCTGTTGCTGGGCTCAGTGCTATGAAGATGGATCTCAAGTTATTTTTTAAACCTCTCACAACCCGACCTGTGCGGGACTTCAGCATGCCAAGGTGCCTGGCAAGAGGTAAAGGGTCTCATACTGGGTGCAAGATGACTTTGTTCCAAGGCAATATATAAAATTTGTGGCTGCTACCACGTAAGTATTCTTTGAACCCAAGCTGTGGCATTTTTAGAAAGGCCCAATTTGATTGCGGCTAAGAAGTTTTGTCCAATAAACCGGCAGGGGCTGATATAAAGGGGGGAAGGGTGGGCCTTCTTCATTGGGTGGAAAGGCCTGCTCAATGGGGGGGGGGGAAGAGCGTCAAGGCTTTAAAAAATTCCAAAATGTATTTTAAGTTACCGGACTGGTTTATCAAGAAAGCCAAACGGAAGGGAAAAAAAAAATCGTGGAATGATTTCAGGCTTGGCAAGTTAATTTTCTGATTTTTAAATTCTATCTATTTTTATTCCCTTTCCCAAAACACAAGGACAACCAAGGTCCCAGGAATGCCCCTTGGCATTTGGAGGGGAAGAAGTAAATGTCTGCTCCAAAACTTGATGGGGGGAGGGACAGGTACCTGCATGCTTAATGTTGAAAAGGTTTCTATCCTCCCTCCAAATTTGGGCTGAAGTGATTTTAAGGCTTGCTTTTCAAAAAAACACATCAAAATTTTTTTAAAAGTTTATTTTTGGTGAATGGTCTTTGGGGCATTTGGGAAACTGACTCTAAGGCTGAGCTGGGAAATATTATATAGAGCTCTCCAGTTGCTGTGCGGTCTAACAGCTTATTAACCAACGTAACATTCATAGTTTAATGGAGGGGTTAGCATGGAGGGATTTTTCTTTTCAAAGTTTCAGAAATTACTAAGTAACAAAGCTTAAGTTTATCAATCTTTGGTTTATTTCCCAGTTGCAGAAAAAATAAAGTGAAATTATTTTAGAGTGAGATAAATGCTGATTTATTTTTGGAATTATAATGTTGTTACAATTCAAGACAGATTTAAGGGTCCAATTTACACTAAGACTGCTTTGAAACTATTTAATAACGGAGGGGGCCCTGAGTAGGTCCCACTTGTCCTGCTTCTGCATAAAACAGAAGCTTTCCAGACTCAGTGGTTCCCTATTAAATAAAGATCAAGCTAAACAGAAAAACCAGGGCAAGTCTATCTAATATTGGGGAAGCTTGTTTTGTGTGCTCCCTCTGCAAGATAATACCGGAGCCACCGTGAGAAAGGAGCCATGCTAATCAAATCTGGTATAATGCCATGCTACCGAAGTGAAAAAGATTCTTTTTGCATTCGTGTCAGCGTTAATAAGTAACCCTTCATAACTCTTAAACTCTGGGACTAAAATAAGGAGCCAGAGGAGTGGGTGGTTGGTTTGGCTTTTTATTTGCTTATTCCGGCTTACTTTTCATTTTTTTTTTTTGGTGTTTGGGAGGGGGGGACCCAAAAACCAGGATGGCAGGTTTTTATTTTGTGAATTTTTTTTTTTGCCCTAGGTTACCAGCCCGTTTTCCGGGTTTTAAGGTTTTGACGAGGGGGGCCCCCCCTTTAACTCCCACTCAGGGGCGGTTTTTTAAAAAAAGGCCTTTTTTTTTGGGAATAGGCCTTCCCCCCGGGGGGTTTGGCCCCTTCAAGCCCTGGGGGAAAAAAACCCCGGGGGAAAAAAGGTTGTTGGGGGAAAAGGGGGGAAAAGAAGGGAGGTTTCTTTGGGGGGGGAAGGGGCCTTGCTTTGGGGGAGGCCCTTTTTTTTTTTTGGGGAAAAAAACGCGGGGGAAAATTTTGGGGCCGGGGTGGGAAAACCAGAGGGGGAAATTTTTTTTGGGGGGGGGAAAGGGGGGGGGTTTTAAGTACCCCCTTATTTCCCTTTGGAAGGGGGGCCCTTTTGGGTGGACCCGTCCCGGGGTTTTCCCCGCCCCCTTGGGCAGGAAAAAAAAAAAAACCGGGTGTTTTGGCGAAAAGGGGAAGGTTTACAAATTTCCCCCTTTTCCCCTTTCCCTTGGCCCCCTGGGTTGGGGGGCTAGGGGGAAAAGTGGGTGGGAGGGGGGGAAAAAACCACAAAGTTTGGGGTGGGGCAAAAAATTTCATCCCCCCCCTTTGGGGGGGGCCCCTTTTGTTTTTTTGTGGGAAAGATTTTTTTTTTCCCCCA
The DNA here is from genome assembly GCA_021292215.1 of Lophura nycthemera. Classification (NCBI taxonomy): domain Eukaryota; kingdom Metazoa; phylum Chordata; class Aves; order Galliformes; family Phasianidae; genus Lophura; species Lophura nycthemera. The sequence continues at coordinate 7,297 of JADANK010000800.1, forward strand.
ACCCAAAACCCAAAAATTTTCGGGTTTTCCAGAAAATTTGTTTTGGGTTGGCCCAAAACCGGGTAAAAAACCCCTTTTTTAAACCAAAATTTTTTCCGGGGTAAAACCAAATTTGGGGCCCCAACGAAAAATAAAACTTTTTTTTCCCCGCTTTGGGGGGTTTCCCCCTTTTTTTCCCCAAGGGGGGGTTTTTTTAAATTCCCCTTCCCAAAGGGGTGTTTTTTGGTTAAGGCAAAAAACCCCTTTTTTCCAAAAAACAAAGGGGGAGTTTGGTAAAAGGCCCCAAAAAAATTTTTGGGGTAAAAAAAAGGCCCCGGGGTTGAAAGCTTTAGTTTCAAAAGGGGGGGCCCCTTTTTTAATTTGGTTTTAAAAAAACTTAAAATTTTTTTTTTTTTTTTGTTTTTTTTATCCAAATAAAAAAACCCCCCCCCCCCCCAGGGAATTTTTTTGTTTTTTAAAGGGGGAAGGTTAAATTTTTTTTTTCGTAATTTTCGTTTTTTCCTTAAAAGAAAAGTGGGGGAAAAAACCCCCCTGAAGATAAGCCCGCTCTGGGGTTTAAACATTTTATCCAGAAGACCAAATAAACAAAACAGTCAGTTTTGGCTTTTTTTTTTTCCCAAATCTTTCTCCCATACTAGGGTTTGTTTTTGGGGGTTGGGTCCCCGTTTAGGGCCCAAAAAAACAGGTTTTGCAAGACCACAGGCCCCCTGCAACATTTTGAGAAGGCAAAACCCCCACTGGCCATTTTTCCTTTGGTTTTTTTGGGTTTTGTTTCTTTTCTTTTTACCTCTTTTCCTTGAAATTTAAATTTGGGTTTTTGGGTTTTCCCTTTAAACTTTTCCCCCCCCATCAATAAAAATTTTCCGAAAACTGGATTTTTAATGGTTTTTTTTGCTTAACAAAAAGGGGAAAAACAATTGGGGCAAAAACTGGATTTTTCTCCGGGTTTGTTTTAAAAATTGGGCCCCTTTGAAAGGAAAAGGGGAAATTTGGGGGGGGGGGCCCTTTGTTTTTGAAAAAGCGGGATTCTTTCCCCCCCCCCAATCTAATTTTTGGCCCCCTTTTTGTTTTTTTTTTAAAGGAAGGGAAAGTTGGGCCCCGGGGAAAAAAACCAAAAAAACCCAAACCTTTGGGCGGTTGGGAAAACCCATTTGCCCCAATTTTTTCTTTGGAATTTTTTTTTCCCCCTTTTTCCCTTTGTTTTTTTAAATCTTTTTTTCTTTTTGCAAGGACGGACATTCCCCCTTTCTTTTGAAGGGGGGGCGGCAAAAACCGATTTATTCCTTTTTGCCAAAGGGCAAAATTCGGGGAAAGCCCTTTTGGGGTTTTGGGGCCCGGGTTTTTGAGGGTTGGGGTGAAAGTTTTTTCCCCGAGGCAGGGGGGCCACGGGCCCAATGTTTGGGTTTTTTGGTTTGGTCTTCCCAAAATGGAAACTTTCCAGGGTTTTTTCCCCTTCCCCTGGAAAAAGGGAAAAGGTGGGGGAAACCCCCAGGGTGGGGCCCAAAAAGGGTTTTGGGGGGAAAATTTGAAATTTTTTGGAAGGGAATTTTTGGTTGGGGCCTTTTAAAGGAAAAAGGAAAAAATACTGGGGATCTGGGGGCTTGGGATTCCCCAAACCAACTTTTTTTCCCCTTTTTTAATCAAAAAAAAATTTTTTAAAATAATTTTTAAGGGGGGGGGCAAACCCATAAACCCCTTTAAACTTTCCCTTAAAAAAATTTAATTTTTACCCCTGTTTTAAAGGGGGATGGTGGCTGTTTTTGCACAGGCTGGATTCCTTCCTCCAGCTTGGCCCGGGTCTCACTTTGACAGCCCCTGTTTTTGTAGATTTTAAGGAATGATTTTGCCAAGGGGTATAAAAATTTCACTATAGCCCTAGACTTCTTAGAGGATCTTTCTCTTTCGTCCCCATAATTTTCGTAAGGAAGTTTGGCCCTTTTGTTCCTTTGTTTGTTTTCTACTCTTGTCTTTTTTGCCAGAGCCACGGAGTGCAGTACCCTTTCTGTGTGGAAAAAAAAAACCTGGGTGGGCGTTGGCGAAAACGAGAAAATCGGATATTGGGCAAAGCCAAATTTTACGGTAGCCTAAATATTGATTTGTTGTTATGCAGGTTAATGAAAGGTGTGCACGTTCCCGTAAGCACTGGGCACGTAAACAATGTGGCAATTTCTGAAGGTTGTGCTTGCCAAATAAGTAACTTTCAGCTTCTTCCCTGGCAAGGAGAGGGAGCCAGTGGGGAGGCCCCAGGGGCTGGGCCCAGAGTTGGAGGGGGGGATGGCTTGCAAGTGAAATATGCAGATGAAAGATTTTGGTCTCAGGGAACAGGAGGGATGCACTGGGGCCCAATCGATGTTTTTGCTTGCGACTTCCTGAAATGGCAACTTTTAGGAGGCTTTTTCCTAATCAAAGTTATTTAAATTTTCTTGGCAGATGTGTCTGGGCTTAAACCCCAGTGAGAACTTCCTTAAGGCTTTCCTGACAAATTTGAAAATCTGCTACCGTGAATTCCTTATTGGGAGTGTTGGAGGCATCTCTTCAAAACATTGCTAAAGAAATAATACAAATGAACGTGGGTGGTTGGATGGCTGGAAAAGACTGCCTTGTTTTAGTGTGGCAGAAAAAAAACTTTCTTTTTAAAATATCAAAGAATGAAAAATGCTTTTTTTTTTAATGTAAAAAAAAGAAGGAAACCAATAAAATTATTGACCTACTTAATTGGTTAAACACTGTGGCACAGTTTTTTGTACCAAAGTTTGGTGTTGAGAGAGGAATGCCTAACAGAGCCAAAGCCTTGCAGATGCCCGTGGCATTAAAGCGGGCAGAAAGGTAAATAAGGAAGGTAGCAACCTCTCCAACAATTCATTGTTGGGAGGTTTTGAAGTAACCTTATTCTAAAAAAAAATAATCTCTAAATTTTGACTGAATAAATTCTTTGGAATAACAGCGGGATAAGCCCTGGTTTTTACTAAAAAGGGGAAGAATTTATCCCTGTGGCTTTCCTCCAAAAATGAGAGGGTCACAAACCTCAAGCAATTGAAAATATCTCCCTGGGTGCTTTTTGAGAAAAGGAAGAAATGAAATCAAGCAGATTGAAAAAAAACTCTGGCCCTACTTCAAAGTTTTAATGATTGTTTGAGCAATATTAAGGCACTAAATTGAACATTAACTGGTAGGTCAAAGTTTAGAGTAGGGGAATCTGCAGTTTAATGCCTGCTTAAACTACATTCTTGGGTTGAAAAGCTTGCATTAGGCCAGGAAGGCTCAGCAGGGGCTTTTAGCGTTTTCTGAGCAGCCAGCAAAAAAATCACATTTTTAATATGTTTAGGTTTATATGACTGCAATTGGCGTGGATGCACAGCAAACCATCCTGGCAAATGGTAAACGGAGCAGTTCTGTGGGTTTGACAGGGCATTTAGTGTTTCTGTTACCTAATAAAAAAAAAACATAAAGGGAAAAGGAAAATATTTCTGTACAGAGCAATATTTTCTCATGGTTGGGACTCCTCAAGTTTCATCTAAGCCCTTTTGAATATCTGCAAAAATTGGGTGGTTTGGACCTTCCATTATAAAAGCTGTAAATTCCTAACATGATGTACAGGGGGAATGTTTTCTATCAATCATAACACCCATTAGAAAAAAAAAAAATTATTGTGGGACTTTATTAAGGTAACTTGGCCTCCCTTTCTGTTGTGAAAACTCTATTTTTCTTCCACTAAACTGCTTTTTTTTTACAATCCTTTTTTTGCATTTCTTTTGGAATGAAGAGGGAAATTCAAATCTCTTTTTTTTCCTTCCATCTTTCTTTCTGGAGAGGAGAAAAAGCAAAGTTGCTAACACCTCCTTTTAATGTGGCTGCTTGTCCTGGCGCTCAACCCATGCTTTGAGTTATACTTCTGAAAACCTTCTTCAGGGGAATTAAGAATAACAAGAAACCTTTCTTTCTAACCTGCTTCTGAAAACAAACAGGCTTTGTAAAAAGAGCAGAGCAAGAAAGCAGTTTGTTTTTTGCGTTGAAAATACAGACAACTGATTGACAACCTTAAAATGTGAACAAAAAAATAAAATTCTGGGAAAAAATCAAAAAAGGTTTTTTTTAAAAGTCCATCCAGGAGCAAAAGTTCTCACTCGGAACTGTTTTTTCCCTGATCTTCCTTGGGCGTAAAGTAACGCAGCAAGTAAATTCCAGTGGTTGGCGGTGGTGGAAGATGGTTTTAAAAAGTTGGAAAGGCATCTGCTATTCCAAAATTCTGGCTCAATCAAATAACCTTAAACTCCACGGCAATTGGTCCTGCATAAACAAAATCAGTTTGAAAAGGACCTACCATTCTGAATGCAACCCCTTTTTTTGCGCAAGTGGGGCTTTAAAATCTCCTTTTTCTAGGGTTTTAATCCTGGCGTTTCAGCTGACAGTTTTGTTCTCATTTTCTCGCCTTGTTTTCCCTCATGCCATGAGAGAAAGATTCCCAAGTCATTTTGGTTCACATCTTCCCTCGTATCCTGGAAAAATGAGATTTCCCCAAAACCCAAAAATCTCTCCGTCAGAGGATCACGATGCTGTTTCTTGGGCTTGTGGTGTAGTGTGAAGCCTGTATCTTGCCTTTGGTTGGGAGGTTCTTCCCCAGCCAGGGGAGATTCCTTTTGCCCTTTAAGCATTTTTTTTGGGGCCTGGGTAAGGCAGGGCAGGGGCGCAAAACCCTCAAAGAAAATGCGTAGCTTGTGCCTGGGTGAAAGCTCAACTTTGCTTTGTGGCTGAAAGGTAAATAAAAAAAACATTACTATTTCACTTCTATTGTTAAACATAGAATCTTCTGTGAAAAAATTTTTTTGTAAGCATGTTTTATAGCAACGTACAAAACAAAAATTGGCTGATGTTGTGTTTTTTTTCCAGAAATCGAGCCTTGAATTGCCCAGGCATAACAATTCTTTCAAAAATATTTGGCAAACAATAGCCACTTCCCAAAATAAAACTACAGAGCAAAAAGCTGTTTATGAGGAGTTATTTGGCCAAAATTTTTAAAAGTTAAATGAGTGGCAGCAAGATGATCATGGATTTCTACTGCCAGGACACTCGCAGACAAAAACAATAACTCTTATGGAATTATTCAGGCCAATTCTATTCAGAATTATAATTTTTCTTTTTTAGAAACTATAATTAGTGGATCCAAAGAGAAGTGGCAGGGACTAACAAAGGTCTATTCTTGACATTTTTCTAAAAAAAAGATTAAAAAGAAAGCAGACAGTTTGGAAAAACCACAGGCCTTGTTTTAGAATTGTCAAAGTCTGCTTGTTTACTGGAAACAGTGGACTTTTTGGCTTGTTGGTTTTAACTTGCAATTTACCTAGTTTACAAGCATTTAAGTTACCGATTAATCTTCTCAATAATGGCCCCTATGCTTGCATTCTGCAAGTTTAAAAAGTCATAATAGATGCTATTAGTCATTGGTGATGCTCCAAAGGGCAAATGATTGTGGGACAACAAAACTGCATTTTGCTTTTTTTTTTTTTTTTATTACTATTAAATGAAAAGAGTTTTCCTAAACAAAATTTTTTGGGATGGGGCTCTAACTTGGGAAGTGAAAGGATTTCAGCGTTTCTTAAAGGCCAGCAGGAAGCAGAAACCAAGGGAGAACTGTTATAGTCGGTGGTTCATGGGAAATAGTTAATCAGAATACTATCAATTAACCCAGGAGAAAAAACTACATTGTTTTGTGTCCTTGTTTGCTTTCACTTGCACCGAGAGGGTAAAGTCTGGAAAGCATCTGCTCTTGGACGTGGAAGGAAAGCGCTTTCATTTCTCTTGGGTTTTCCAAAAGGCGGTCGTTTTTCAGGTCATTTACGAAGCTGAAACTTGCCTTGGCCAAGTCCCCAGCTATAATGCTAATAAAATGTTCTTTTTGAGTTTTCTTTGCCCTTTTTAAAAGGTTTGGTCCTTGAAATTAACAAATTCTTTGGAGGCACTTGAGATGCTTTTATTTAGCTGAAGGAAAAGCAAACATAGTTTTTTTAAAAAAGGCCTTTTTCAAGGGGCTTTCTAGGGCCTCCAAAGGCCTGAAAGCAGCTCCTAATGAACTGAATGAACAAAACTTTCTTGGAGTTTTCAATGAGAAAGACAGTCAGCTGCTGGTCCCCACCTTCCCCCTCCTGGTGGTTTGGTTGGTTTGGGGGAGGTGTTTTCCAGGGATTTGCCACAAGCAAGGGTACATCTCAGATGTACAAATGTCTTTTCCAGTTCTTTTAAACCCTGTGCAAAAACCACCCCTATTGTTGGCCTGGTTTTGCACAATTGGCATTGTTTGCTTTACAACAAGCTTCCAAGGGATCCTTTGGCTTGGCTCAATTTTTAAAAAAGGCTGTGCAGTGCTTAGGAAGGACAAATATTTTATTCTCAGGTGGATTTAAAAGAGTATAATATTGGAAGTAGGAGTGGAACCAGATGCTCAGAAGCGTTTTTAACTGTTATATTTCCCATGAAAAAATCAGTAGCATTAGTGCTGAGGATGTTGGCCTGCTGGTTTGCAACAGCCTTGGTACCGGTGCTCTGGTTTGGGTTTACCCAGCTGGGTTGGTTGGTGGTTATGTGTCTGAGGTTGGCACGAATGGCAGCAAGTGAGGGGCTTGAGGGAACTGCCCCGCTCCATCATTAAAGCCGTTGTTTTTAAATCCGTTGTGTAGTCTAGAACTGAGGAATAATGGTTTGAAAGAGGAAATTTTTTTAAACTGCATTTATCCATTGTGCAGTCTTTTTGCATTTTGTTTCATTTGGACGTGTAAAGCATCAGCCAAAAATCATTTTACAACAATTTATTTCCAGTGAACAGGCCCCAATGTAAAATCCTTGCAAGGAAAGGGGTGACTGTGGAAAAAAA
>JADANK010000801.1:0-13276 GCA_021292215.1 Lophura nycthemera
GGGAACATAGGGGGCACAATGGGGAACAATAGGGCACAATGGGATGTTGTGGGGCACAGTGAGGTTCAGTGGCGCACAGTGGGGCACAGTGGGGTGCAGTGGGGCACAATGAGGCACAATGGGATGTTGTGGGGCACAATGAGGTGCTGTGGGGCCCAATGGGGCACAGTGGGGCACAGTGGGGTGCAGTGGGGTGTTGTGGGGCACAGTGGGGCCCAATGGGGCACAATGACGTGCAGTGGGGCACAATGGGGAATAATGGGGCACAGTGGGGTGCTGTGGGGCACAGCGGGGCACAATAGGGTGCAGTGGTGCACAATGGGGTGTTGTGGGGCACAGTAGGGAACAATGGGGCGCAGTGGGGGATATGGGGTGCTGTGGGGCACAATGGGGCACAATAGGGCACAATGGGGCCCAGTGGGGCACAATGGAGCACAGTGGGATGCTGTGGGGCACAATGGGGTGCGTTGAGGCACTGTGGGGCACAATGGGGCGCAGTGGGGCACAATGGGGTGCTGTGGGGTCAGCCCCGATCCCGCACCATCACAGCTCTATGGGGCACAGCCGGGCTCCATCAATGGCATCACAGTGAAGTTTGGGATCGGGATTTGGGGTTTGGGGTTGGGATTTGGGACGCAGGATTTGGGGTTGGGATTTAGGACACCGGTCTGGGGTTTGGGACCAAGGCTGGAGATTTGAGACCTGGATTTAGGATTTGGGACCGGGCTTTGGGAACTGATTTTGGGGATCAGCTTTAGGACCAGGACTCAGGATTAGGAGTGGGCTTTGGGGTCAGGGTTTGGGATCAGGATTTAGGATTTGGGACCAGGATTGAGGGGGTGGGGTTTAGGGTGAGGAGTTCGGAGTCAGATTTGGAATTCGGGTCCAGGCTTTGGGGCCAACGTTTGGGGCCAGGGTTTAGGGTTTGGGATGAGGATTTAGGATTTGGGAACTGGCTTTGGGACCCAGGTTTGGGGTTTGGGAGTGGGATTTGGGATTTGGGACTGGGGTTTGGGATTGGGACTGGGATTTGGGATTTAGGGTTTGGATTTGGGCTTCGGGAGCAGCTTTGAGTGTAGGACTGGGATTTGGGAGCAGGATTTGGGATTTAGGACTGGGATTTGGGATTTGGTACCAGGGTTTGAGATTTGGGATGAGGGTTTGGGATTTGGGAGCAGGATTTGGGATTTGGGAGCAGGATTTGGGATTTGGGATGAGGATTTGGGGTAAGGATTTGGGATGAGGATTCGGGATTTGGGAGTGGGGTTTTGAAACCAGGGTTTGGGACCAGGATTTGGAATTTGGGGCTGGGATTTGGGACCGGGTTTAGGGACCAGGGTTGGGATTTGGGATGAGAATTTGGGATTTAGGACTGGGATTTGGGACCAAGGTTTGGGATGAGGTTTAGGGTTTGGATTCGGGCTTCAGGAGCCGCTTTGGGTCCTAAATCCCAATGTTACGGTGTTTATGGGATTCAGGACCGGGATTTGGGGCTGGGGTTGGGATTTGGGGTCCGGGGTTGGGATTTAGGACTGGGATTTGGGGTCCGGGGTTGGGATTTAGGACTGGGATTTGGGGTCAGGGGTTGGAATTTGGGACTGGGATTTAGGGTCCATGGTTGGGATTTAGGACCGGGATTTGGGGTCTGGAATTGGGATTTAGGACCGGGATTTGGGGCCAGGGGTTGGGATTTAGGACTGGGATTTGGGGTCCGTGATTGGGATTTAGGACCGGGATTTGGGGTCTGGGGTTGGGATTTAGGACTAGGATTTGGGGTCCGTGGTTGGGATTTAGGACCGGGATTTGGGGTCTGTGGTTGGGATTTAGGACCGGGATTTGGGGCAGGTATTGGGATTTAGGACCAGGATTTGGGGTCCGTGATTGGGATTTAGGACCGGGATTTGGGGTCTGTGGTTGGGATTTAGGACCAGGATTTGGGGCAGGGATTGGGATTTAGGACCAGGATTTGGGGTCCGTGGTTGGGATTTAGGACTGGGATTTGGGGTCTGGGATTGGGATTTAGGACCAGGATTTGGGGCTGACGGGTGGGATTTAGGACCGGGATTTGGGATCTGTGGTTGTGATGTAGGACCGGGATTTGGGGTCGGCGGTTGGGATTTAGGACTGGGATTTGGGGCCAGGGTTTGGGATTTGGGGCTGGGATTTGGGGTCCGGAATTGGGATTTAGGACTGGGATTTGGGGTCAGGGGTTGGGATTTAGGACTGGGATTTGGGGTCTGGGGTTGGGATTTGGGACTGGGATTTAGGGTCCATGGTTGGGATTTAGGACCGGGATTTGGGGTCTGGAATTGGGATTTAGGACTGGGATTTGGGGTCCGTGGTTGGGATTTAGGACCGGGATTTGGGGCCAGGGGTTGGGATTTAGGACTGGGATTTGGGGTCCGTGATTGGGATTTAGGACCGGGATTTGGGGCCAGGATTTGGGATTTGGGGCTGGGATTTGGGGTCCGGAATTGGGATTTAGGACCGAGATTTGGGACCGGGATCTGGAGTCCGGGGTTTGGGGCAGGGGTTGGGATGGGGGCAGTCTGGGGCCGCCCCCCCGCGGAGCCCAACAAAGCGGCGCTGTTGGCGCTGTGGGGCGGCCGCGGATCTCCGCCCCCGGGCGGCGCGGTGCCAACAACAACGTTTGTCTGCCGCCCGCGGGCGGCGCTGCTCGGGGGGTCGGCGGTGTTATGGGGTCAGCGCTGCTTATGGGGCTGCCTGGTTATGGGGTCGGCGCTGCTTATGGGGTCAGCGCTGCTCATGGGGCTGCCGCTGTTATGGGGGCAGCGCTGCTTGTGGGGTCGGCGCTGCTTATGGGGCTGCCCGTGTTATGGGGTCAGCGCTGCTTATGGGGTCGGCGCTGCTCATGGGGCTGCCGCTGTTATGGGGTCAGCGCTGCTTATGGGGTCGGCGCTGCTCATGGGGCTGCCGCTGTTATGGGGTCAGCAGTGCTTATGGGGCTGCCTGCGTTATGGGGTCGGCGCTGCTTATGGGGTTGCCTGCGTTATGGGGTCAGCAGTGCTTATGGGGCTGCTGGCACTTATGGGGTCAGCGGTGCTTATAGGGCTGCCTGTGTTATGGGGGCAGCGCTGCTTATGGGGCTGCCGGTGTTATGGGGTCAGCGGTGCTTATGGGGCTGCCTGTGTTATGGGGGCAGCGCTGCTTATGGGGCTGCTGGCACTTATGGGGTCGGCGCTGCTTATGGGGCTGCCTGTGTTACGGGGGCAGCGCTGCTTATGGGGTCGACACGGCTTATGGGGCTGCCGCTGTTATGGGGTCAGCGCTGCTTATGGGGTTGGCGCTGCTCATGGGGCTGCCGCTGTTATGGGGTCAGCAGTGCTTATGGGGCTGCCTGTGTTATGGGGGCAGCAGTGCTTATGGGGCTGCTGGCACTTATGGGGTCAGCGGTGCTTATAGTGCTGCCTGTGTTATGGGGGCAGCGCTGCTTATGGGGCTGCCTGTGTTACGGGGTCAGCAGTGCTTATGGGGCTGCTGGCACTTATGGGGTCGGCGCTGCTTATGGGGCTGCCTGTGTTACGGGGGCAGCGCTGCTTATGGGGTCGACACGGCTTATGGGGCTGCCTGTGTTATGGGGTCAGCGCTGCTTATGGGGTCGGCGCTGCTCATGGGGCTGCCGCTGTTATGGGGTCAGCAGTGCTTATAGGGCTGCCTGCGTTATGGGGTCGGCGCTGCTTATGGGGCTGCCTGTGTTATGGGGGCAGCAGTGCTTATGGGGCTGCTGGCACTTATGGGGTCAGCGCTGCTTATGGGGCTGCCTGTGTTATGGGGGCAGCGCTGCTTATGGGGTCAGCACTGCTTATGGGGCTGCCTGTGTTATGGGGGCAGCGCTGCTTATGGGGTTGGCGCTGCTTACGGGGCTGCCGGTGTTATGGGGTCAGCGCTGCTCATGGGGTCAGCGGTGCTTATGGGGCTGCCTGTGTTATGGGGTCAGCGCTGCTTACGGGGTCGGCGCTGCTCAGGGGGCTGCCTGTGTTATGAGGTCAGTGGTGCTCATGGGGTCACCAGTGCTTATGGGGCTGGCAGCGCTTATGGGGTCAGCGATGCTTATAGGGCTGCCTGTGCTTATGGGGTCAGCGGTGCTTATGGGGCTGCTGGCGCTTATGGGGTCAGCGGTGCTTATGGGGTCGGTGGTGCTTATGGGGCTGCTGGCGTTTATGGGGTCAATGGTGCTTATGGGGCTGCTGGTGCTTATGGGGCTGCTGGCGCTTATGGGGCTGCTGGCGCTTATGGGGTCAGCGATGCTTATAGGGCTGCCAACGCTTATGGGGTCACCAATGCTTATGGGGCTGCTGGCGTTTATGGGGCTGCCCGTGCCTATGGGGTGATGCTTATGGGGCCGCCAGCACTTATGGGGTCGCCGATGCTTAAGGGGCTGCCTGTGCTCATGGGGTCAGCAGTGCTTATGGGGTCAGCGATGCTTATAGGACTGCCGGCGCTTATGGGGTCACCGATGCTTATGGGGCTGCCTGTGCTTATGGGGTCGGTGATGCTTATAGGGCTGCTGGCACTTATGGGGTCGCTGATGCTTATGGGGGTGCTGGCACTTATGGGACTGCCTGTGCTTATGGGGTCAGCGATGCTTATGGGGCTGCTGGCATTTATGGGGCTGCCTGTGCTTATGGGGTCAGCGATGCTTATGGGGCTGCTGGCATTTATGGGGCTGCCTGTGCTTATGGGGTCAGTGATGCTTATGGGGCTGCCGGCACTTATGGGGTCAGCGATGCTTATGGGGCCAGCCACACTTAAGGAGCTGTCTGAACTTATGGGGCTGCCTGCACTTATAGGACTGCCCCTGCTTATGGGGCTGGCCGCTCTTATGGGGCCAGCTGTTCTTATGGGACCGCCTCTGCTTATGGGGCTGCCTGTGCTTATGGGGTCAGCGATGCTTATGGGGCTGCTTGTATTAGGGGGTTGGTGATGCTTATGGGGCTGCCTGTGCTTATGGGGTCAGCGGTGCTTATGGGGCTGCTGGTTTTTATGGGGTCGTCGATGCTTATGGGGCTGCTGGTGTTTATGGGGCTGCTGGTCCTTATGGGATCAGTGATGCTTATGGGGCTGTCTGCGCTTATGGGGCTGCCTGCACTTATGGGGCCAGCGATGCTTATGGGGCTGCCCGTGCTTATGGGGCTGGCCACCCTTATGGGGCCACCTGTGGCTATGGGCCAGCCACACTTATGGGGCTGCCTGCACTTATAGGACTGCCCGTGCCCCGCTCTTATGGGGCCAGCTGTGCTTATGGGGCCAGCTGTTCTTATGGGACTGCCTGTGCTTATGGGGTCAGCGATGCTTATGGGGCTGCTTGTGCTTATGGGGCTGCCTGCACTTATGGGGCCAGTGATGCTTATGGGGCTGCATGTGCTTATGGGGCTGGCCACCCTTATGGGGCTACCTGCGGCTATGGGGCCAGCCACTCTTATGGGGCCAGCTGTTCTTATGGGACCAGCTCTGCTTATGGGGCTGCCTGTGCTTATGGGGTCAGCGATGCTTATGGGGCTGCCTGCGCTTATGGGGCTGGCCACCCTTTTGGGGCTGCCTGCACTTATGGGGCCGGCAGGACGGGGTGCCGCTGGGGACCCCAAAAACCTCTCCTGGGTTCCGGTGCTCCGTCCCCATTGCTGTGCTGTGGGGTGGTGCCCCATATGGGGCGTTGGGGCCATATAGGGTGACGCCCCCTCCCCTGTTTGGGGTTTTCCCCCCGGGCTGGGGGTGAGCGCTCCCCCCACAACAGTGCGGCCCCATCTTTATTGGGGGGGGGGGGTGACCCTATAGGGTGACCCCAATCCCGACCCCTCGCCGCCCCATAGCGCCGGAGCGGCCCCCGACCCTAAAACAAAGAGCCCGCGGCTGCACGAGGCTTTGGGGCCGCCCCCGGGGGGGGAGGAGCCCTATAGGGCGGGGGGGGGCGGGGATGTCCCGGATCGCGGCGAGGGGCGATCGGAGCGGAAAGGTGGGAGCGGGGGGGGGGGGAAAACCCTATAAAGGGGAGGGGGGCTGTGGGGTCGGGGGGGCACCCCATAGCCGGGGGAGGGTGGGGTGGGGGGGGGGAGTTGTGGGGCCGGGAGGGAGAAAACCCCATAGCGGGGGGAGTTATGGGGCCGGGGGGGGGCAGTGTGTGAGGAAGGGGGGGGATCAGAGGGTCGGGGTTTTGTCGGGGTTGTGGGGTTTTGTCGGGGTTTTATCGGGGTTTTGGGGTTTGTCGAGGTTGTGGGGTTTTGTTGGGGTTGTGGGGCTTTGTTGGGGTTATGGGGGTTTGTTGGGGTTGTGGGGGTTTGTTTGGGTTATGGGGTTTTGTTGGGGTTTGGGGTTTTGTTGGGGTCGTGGGGTTTTGTATTTGTCGGGGTTTGTTGGGGTTTTTTTTTTTTGGGTTGTTGGTTGTTTTTATTGGGGTTGTGGGGTTTTTGTTGGGTTTTGGTTTTTTTGTTTTTTTGGGGTTGTGGGGTTTTGTTGGGGTCGTGGGGTTTTGTTGGGGTTGTGGGGTTTTGTTTGGGTTATGGGGTTTTATCGGGGTCGTGGGGTTTTGTCGGGGTCGTGGGGTTTTATCGGGGTTCTGGGGTTTTGTTGGGGTTATGGGGTTTTGTCAGGGTTGTGGGATTTTGTTGGGGTTGTGGGGTTTGGGGTGATGGGGTTATGGGGTTTGTCAGGGTCTGTTATGGGGTTGTGGGGCTTCGTCGCGTTATCGGGTCGCGGGGCTTTGTTGGGGTTGTGGGGTTTTGTTGGAGTTTTGGGGTTTGGGGTCATGGCGCTTTGTTGGGTTGGTGGGATTTTGTCGGGGTTTTTGTGGGGTTGTGGGGCTTTGTTGGGGTTACAGGGGTTGTGGGGCTTTGTCAGAGTTATGGGGTGTTGAGGTTCGGGACTGTGGGGTGGTTATGGGGTGATGGGGCTTCGTCGGGGTTATGGGGTGATGGGGTTATGGGGCTTTGTCGGGGCTGTTATGGGGTTTGAGGTTATGGGGCTTTGTTGGAATGGTGATGGGGTTATGGGGTCTGTATGGGGTTATGGGGTGATGGGGTTATGGGGTGATGAGGTTATGGGGTTAGGGGGTGATGGGGTTAGGGGGTGATGGGGTGATGAGGTGATGGGGTTAGGTGGGGGTGATGGGGGTTATGGGGTGATGGGGTTTTATGGGGTCTGTATGGGGTTATGGGGTGATGTGGGGTATGGGTGATGAGGTTGTATGAGGTTATGGGGTCTGTATGGGGTTATGGGGTATGTGTGGGGTCTGTATGGGGTCTGTATGGGGTTATGAGGTCTGTGTGGGGTTATGGGGTCTGTATGGAGTTATGGGTGTATGGGGTCTGTATGGGGTTATGGGGTTTATGGGGTCTGTATGGGGTTATGGGGTCTGTATGGGGTTATGGGGCTGCGTGCGGTTCGGGGTTCGCGGTGGTTCCGGGCTCCATCGGAGTTTTGGGGTTGGGTTTTTTTGGGGGGGGTGGTTTCGTCGTTGTCGCGATTCGGGGCTTCGGACGGCGCCGTGTCGACGTTTGTCGGTGTTTATCGGCGACCGGACCGGGGTTTATCGGGGTTCTATCGGGGTTTATCGGGGTTCTATCGGGGTTTATCGGGGTTCTATCGGGACTGTCGGGGCGGCGGTCCGGTCGCGGTTCGCTCGGGGGTCCCGGCGGTGCCTCCGTGCCGCGGTTCGCTTCGGTTCCGTCCCGTCCCACGCGGGTTCGGGACGCGCGCGGACCGCGAGCGCTGCGGAGCGCCCCATTGTGCGGGGAACAATGCGGAGCGGGGGGGGGCCGCCCCGTACGGCCCCCCCCATCCCCCCCCCCCCCCGTTCCCGTTCCGCTTTGTGTGCGGCGCTGCCCGGCGCCGCGCGGGGGGGGCGGGGGGGGCTCCTTCCTGCGGCGGAAATGGCCGTTATTGTCCGTGCAGACACAAAGGGGGGGGGGGGGGGGGGGGGGAAATTGAGGCATTGAGACCCCCTGGGGGGGGGCGGGGGCGGGGGGGGGGTGGGAAGCAAAGGGGTAGGTAATGGGGCTGTTGAGACCCCCGGGGGGGGGAGGTGGTTGGGGGGGGGGCAAATGAAGGCACGGACCGCCGGGGGGGGAGGATGGGGGTTGGGGTGGGGGGGAAAGTGAGGCATTGAGACCCCTGGGGGGGGGGAGGAGATTGAGGCATAGGGACCCCCGAGGGGGGGGGGGGGGGGGGCAGAGGGTCCTGGGGGGGGAAATGGGGTGTCTGGGGGGGAAATGGGGTTTGGGGGGGGGGGGAGGAAGGAATGGGGTCTGGGGGGGGGAAAATGGGGTCTGGGGGGAGGAATGGAATTGGGGGGGGGGTCTGGGGAGGGATGGGGTTCTGGGGGGGGGGGGCAGGGGGGCGATTGAGACCCCGGGGGGGGAGGGAATAAAGTCTGGGGGGGGCAGATTGGAGGCATGGGGACCCCCGGGGGGGGGGGGGGGAGAGGGTCTGGGGGGGAGGGGGGAAAATGGGGTCGGGGGGGAGAAATGGGGTCTGGGGGAGGAAATGGGGGTCTGGGGGGGGCAAACGAAGGCACGGACTGCCGGGGGGGGGAATGGGGTTGGGGGGGGGGGGAAGTGAGGGATTGAGACCCCTGGGGGGGGAATAAAGTCTGGGGGGGGGGAGATTGAGGCATAGGGACCCCCCGGGGGGGGCGCGGGGGGAGAGGGTCTTGGGGGAGGGAAAAATGGGGGTCTGGGGGAGGGAAATGGGGTTTGGGGGGGGGGGAGGAAAGAATGGGGTCTGGGGGGGGGAAACTGGGGTCTGGGGGGGGAGAAATGGGATCTGGGGGAGGGGAATGGGGTCTGGGGGGGAAATGGGGTCTGGGGGGGGGAATGGGGTCTGTGGGGGAGAAATGGGGTTTGGGGGAGGGAATGGGACTGGGGGGGGGACACGCTTGTGTGCCCCCCCCCCCCCGGGTCACGTGGTTGCAGCAGCGCAGCGCTGTCTGAGTTTGTGCGGCCTCAGCTGGGGGGGGGGCGGAGTTTTGGGGTCTCCGTTTTGGGGTCTCAATTTTTGGGGTCTCCGTTTTGGGGTCAGTTTGGGGCGCCGCGTTGAGGATCTCAGCCCTGTGGGGGGGTCTGCGTTGGGGGGGGGGGTCTCCGTTTTGGGGTCTCAGTTCTTGGGACCGCGGTTTTGGGGTCTCAGCTTTTGGGCTGTCAGTTTGGGGTCTCTGTTTTGGGGTCTCAGATTTGGGATTTCAGTTTTTGGGGTCTCGCTTTGGGGTCTCCGTTTTTGGGACTGCAGTTTGGGGTCTCAGTTTTGGGATCTCAATTTTTGGGGTCTCAGTTTTGGGGTCTCAATTTTTAGGGTGTCAGTTTTGGGGACCCCAGTTTGGAGGTCTCTTTTTTGGGGTCTCAGTTCTTGGGACCACGGTTTTGGGGTCTCAGCTTTTGGGGTCTCAGATTTCAATCTCAGTTTAGGGTCTCTGTTTTGGGGTCTCGATTTGGGGTCTCTGTTTTTGGGATCTCAGTTTTGGGGTCTCAGCTTGGGCTCTTTGTTTTAAGGTCTCAATTTTTGGGGTCTCAGTTTTTGGGACCGCAATTTTGGGCTCTCAGTTTTGCATCTCGTTTTGGGGTCTCACTTTGGGGTCTCAATTTTTGAGACTGCAGTTTGGGGTCTCTCAGTTTGGGGTCTCTCAGATTTTGGGCTCTCTGTTTTTGGGGTCTTTGTTTTTGGGGTCTCTGTTTTTGGGGTCTCACTTTGGAGTCTCTGTTTTTGGGACTC
This sequence comes from Lophura nycthemera, assembly GCA_021292215.1. NCBI lineage: Eukaryota > Metazoa > Chordata > Aves > Galliformes > Phasianidae > Lophura > Lophura nycthemera. The sequence goes on from JADANK010000801.1 coordinate 9,721, forward strand.
TCAGTTTGGGGTCTCAGTTTTGGATCTCTGTTTTGGGGTCTCAATTTGGGGTCTCTGTTTTTGGGATCTCAGTTTTGGGCTCTCAGTTTTGCATCTCATTTTGGGGTCTCTGTTTTGGGGTCTCACTTTGGGGTCTCCATTTTTGGGACTATACTTTGGGGTCTCTCAGTTTGGGGTCTCTCAGATTTTGGGCTCTCAGTTTTGGGGTCTCAGTTTGGGGTCTCCATTTTTGGGACTGCATTTTGGGGTCTCAGGTTTGGGATCTCAGGTTTTGGGGTCTCATTTTGGGGTCTCCATTTTCGGGCTCTCATTTTGGGGTCTCCATTTTTGGGACTGCATTTTGGGGTCTTAGATTTGGTTTCTCAATTTGGGATCTCAGATTTGGGGTCTCAATTTGGGCTCTCAGATTTGGGGTCTCACTTTGGGGTCTCCATTTTTGGGACTGCATTTTGGGGTCTCAGATTTGGTCTCTCAATTTGGGGTCTCAGATTTGGGGTCTCAATTTGGGGTCTCCATTTTTGGGCTCTCATTTTGAGGTCTCCATTTTTGGGACTGCATTTTGGGGTCTCAGATTTGGTCTCTCAATTTGGGGTCTCATTTTTGGGGTCTCCATTTTTGGGCTCTCAGATTTGGGCTCTCATTTTGGGGTCTCCATTTTTGGGCTCTCAGTGTGGGGTCTCGGTTTTGGGCTCTCAGATTTGGGGTCTCATTTTGGGGTCTCCATTTTTGGGACTGCATTTTGGGGTCTCAGATTTGGTCTCTCAATTTGGGGTCTCATTTTTGGGGTCTCCATTTTTGGGCTCTCAGATTTGGGCTCTCATTTTGGGGTCTCCATTTTTGGGCTCTCAGTGTGGGGTTCTTTTTGGGCTCTCAGATTTGGGGCTTCATTTTGGGGTCTCCATTTTTGGGACTGCATTTTGGGGTCTCAGATTTGGTTCTCTCAATTTGGGGTCTCAATTTTTGGTGGTCTCATTTTGGGCTCTCAGATTTGGGTCTCATTTGGGGTCTCCATTTTTGGGTCTCAGTGGGGGTCTCGGTTTTGGGCTCTCAAATTTGGGGGGTCTCATTTTGGGGGGTCTCCATTTTTGGGCTCATTTTGGGGGGGCTGTGACAGCTGGGGGGGGGGGCGGATCGCAGCCATTTGGAGCGCGGCCACCAACCTCAGCCTGCAGCTGTCAGGGGGGGGGGGGGCACAAAATGGGGGGGGGGAGGGACCACAATGGGGGGGGCCCTGGGGGGGTCCCCATTGCAGTGCTGTGAGGCCCCATTTCCTGCGGCACAGCCGACTTTTGGCGACCCCAAAAGCACCGGGGGGGTGGGGTGGGGGTCCCATTTGAGGCTCAGCCCCCCCACCCCAAAAACCCACCAGAGAGCCGGGGGGGGGTTGGGGGGGGGCACAGCGAGGGGCTGCGTTGGGAGGAGTTGGAGCTGTCGGCTGCTTTGGGGTTGGGAGGGGGGATTTGGGGGGGGGGGGGAGAGGTTCGCCTTTTTGGGGTCATTTTATCCCATTTGGACTTTTTGGGGTGAAGCCCCCCCCCCCCCCATCACCCCCATGAGTCCCAGTGCCCCCATGGGAGGAGTGCAGTGGGGTTGGGCTTTTTGGGGGGGGTTTGGGGTTTTCTGGGGGGTGGGGCTGTCTGTGCGGGGGGGGCTGCGGTTGGAATGTGAGCGCCCAAAAAAACCCCAAAACCACAGGGGTTATTTGGGGTCGGGTGGATCCGCCTGTGGGGGGGGGAGAGGGGGGTGATCCTATGGGGGCTGGGGGGGTCCTTATGGGGCCGAACCCCTCTGCGTCCCTGTGGGTCAGCAATGGGGGGGGGGAACCGGGATGGGGGTGGGAATTGGGATTGGGGATGGGGGGAGGATGGGAACTGGGATGGGATGGGATGGGAACAGGATGGGAACTGGGATGGATTGGGATGGGAATTGGGATGGGGATTGGGATAGGAACTGGGATGGGAACGGGATGGGAACGGGATGGGAATTGGGATGGGAACTGGGATGGGGATTGGGATGGGAACTGGGATGGGGATTGGGATGGAAACGGGATGGGAACTGGGATGGGAATTGGGATGGGAACAGGATGGGAACTGGGATGGGAATTGGGATGGGAACGGGATGGGAATGGGATGGGGATTAGGATGGGAATTGGGATGGGAACGGGATGGGGATTGGGAGTGCGAATTGGGATGGGAATAGGGGTGGGATGGGATAAAGGTGGAAACTGGGAGGAATGGGGAGTAATGGGACGGGAACTGGGAGTGATGGGATGGGAACTGGGAGCAGTGGGAATGGAGCAGTTTGGAGATGGGTGGGGGCAGTGGGGGACCTGGGAGCAATGGGAAGGGGGCAGTGGGATGGGGGGGCAATGGGGGGGGGCAGTGGGATGGACTGGAGCAATGGGATGGGAGGGTGGGATGGGGGGATGGGATGGGGGTGGGAATGGGGGCAGTGGGGGACTGGGAAGCAATGGGATGGGAACAGTGGGATGGGGATGGGGGCCGTGGTCGGTGGGACTGGGGGAAATGGGATGGGGGAGCAGGCAGTGGGATGGGAACAGTGGGATGGGGATGGGGGCCAGTGGGGTGGGAGCAGTGGGATGGGGATGGGGCGGTGGGAATGGGATGGGACAGCAGTGGGAATGAGAGCAGCGGGATGGGGACTGGGAGCATGGGAGGGGGTGGTGTGGGATGGGGGGCAATGGGATGAGGATGGAGCAGTGGGAATGGGTGGCGTGGGATGGGACTGGGAGCCAATGGATGGGGGCCAATGGTGTGGAGAGGTAATGGGATGGGGATGGGGTTAGTGGGAATGGGGGCAGTGGGATGGGACGGGGAGCAATGGGATGGGGGCAGTGGGATGGGGGCAGTGGGATGGGGATGGGGGCGCGTGGGAATGGGGGGCAGTGGGACTGGGGAGCAATGGATCAGGGCAGTGCGGAATGGGGGCAATGAGATGGGAACAGTGGACGGGAGCAAATGGATGGGACAGTGGGGATGGGGATGGGGCAATGGGATGGGACCAGTGGGATGGGGCACAGTTGGGAATGGGGATGGGGCAGTGGGATGGGGGCAATGGGATGGGAGCAGTGGGATGGGGGCAATGGGATGGAGGCAATGGGATGGGGGCAATGGGATGGAGCAGGGATGGGAGCAGTTGGGATGGGTGGAGCATGGGATGGGGCAATGGGATGGAGGCAATGGGGTTGGATGGGGGTCAGGCAGGACCCCGTCTCTGGGGGGGGGGGGGGGGGCGTGTGGGGGTGGGCCTGGGGCCCCATGGCGCTGCCCCATAGCACTGAGCTGCCCCACACATCGCTGCGGGGCCGCCCCACACATCGGGTCCCGAGGTTCCGGGGGGGGGGGGGGGGGGCGGCAGCCGTGGGGGGCGGCGGGTTGCCGGGGGTGGGGGGTGGGGGTTGGGGGACAACGTCGGCGCATCCGTCGGCCGTCGCCGTGGAAACGGGCTGGAAAGCCGCGCCCAGGCAGCCGGTCCCGCTCGGCTCCGCCGCGCCCGCCGCGATGGGGGATCCTCCGCAGGGGCCGGGGGGGGCCTG
>JADANK010000802.1:0-14759 GCA_021292215.1 Lophura nycthemera
GGTCAATGAGGGCTTGGGGCCAAAGGGGGGAAGGGGTCATTGGGGTCGCGGGGGTCACTGGGGGCAATGGGGGCAATGGGGGCAATGGGATGAATGAGGACATTGTTGGGATGAATGGGGACATGGGGGTCAATGCGGACGTGGGGGGGCACTATGGGCTGGGGGCATTATGGGATGGGGGGCATTAGGGGGTGGGGGCATTGTGGGGTGGGGGATATTATGGGGTGGGGGGCACCGTTGGAGGTGACTGCACTCTTCCCCCCCCATAGGGGCATTGGGAAGCAAGGCCTGCAGTGCATGGGTGAGTGGGACCCCCAAATAAACCCCCAGTGGGACCCCCCCCATATAAACCCCCCAATGGGACCCCCCTCAACAGCCCCCCCAAATAAACCCCCCCCAATGGGACCCCCATAACGGACCCCCACCAAACCCCCCCAATGGACCCCCAGTGGAACCCCCCCCATATAAACCCCCCCATGCCCCCCCCCCAATGGGACCCCACCCCCCAAATAACCCCCCCGTTGGACCCCCAAATAATGCCAACCCCCCCCCCCAAATCCCAATGCAAGGAATGGGAAGGGGGGCGGGATTTCCGGAGGGGGGCGTGGCCACGGCTGTGATTGACAGCGCGGGAATTGATTGGGGGTAAAGGGAGGGGGCGTGGCCACGGCTGTGATTGACGTCCCGGGGGCGGGGACGGCAGTTGCCATGGGAACGGCGCTTGGGGCGGTTGCTAAGCAACGGGATGGGGAGGGGGGAGGGGGCGATTTTGGGGCATTTTGGGGCATTTTGGGGGTTTTTCAGTGAGTTTGGAGAATTTGGGGAAATTTGGGGGAATTTTGGGGTGATTTCGGCCAATTTGGAGCAACGTGAGGGAATTTGGGGCACAAAAATGTGGATTTGTGTCTGAAAAAAAAAAATGTCGATTTTCTGCTGCTGTTTTGGGGCTAAAAGCGCCCAAGCGCTGGATTTTGGGGCTAAAAGCGCAGATTTGGGGCAAAAAGTGCAGATTTTGGGGCTAAAATGGTGGATTGGAGTCCGAAAATGTGAATTTTGGGGCCAGAACTGCAGATTTCGGGTAAAAATTTTGGATTTTGGGGCTAAAAGTGGGGATTTGGGGACTGAATCTGTGCCCATTTGGTGCCCAGGCGCTGGATTTTGGGGCTAAAAGTGCGGATTTTGGGCAAAAAGTGCAGATTTGGGGTCTGATTCTTCATCTCCAGGTGCCTGAGCACAGAATTTTGGGGCAATAAGTTCGGATTTTGGGGCAAAAAGTTCGGATTTTGGGGGCTAAAAATTGCAGTTTTTGGGTCTGATCTGCGCCAATTTGGGTGCACAAGTGTTGAATTTTGGGGCTAAAAGCGCAGATTTTGGGCAAAAAGTGCAGATTTGGGTCTGATTCTTCATCTCCAGGTGCCTGAGCACAGAATTTTGGGGCAAAAAGTTCCGATTCTGGGGCAAAAAGTGGGGATTTTGGGGTTAAAATTGCAGTTTTTGGGTCCAATCTGCGCCAATTTGGTGCCCAAGTGCTGAATTTTGGGGCTAAAAGTGCGGATTTTGGGCAAAAAGCGCAGATTTGGGGAGCTAAAATGGTGGATTTGAGTCTGAAAATGTGAATTTTGGGTCTAAAACTGCAGATTTCGGGTAAAAATTTTGGATTTTGGGACTAAAAGTGGGGATTTGGGGACTGAATCTGTGCCCATTTGGTGCCCAGGCGCTGAATTTTGGGGCTAAAAGCGCAGATTTTGGGTAAAAAGTGCAGATTTGGGGTCTGATTCTTCATCTCCAGGTGCCTGAGCACAGAATTTTGGGGCAAAAAGTTCGGATTTTGGGGCAAAAAGTTCGGATTTTGGGGCTAAAATTGCAGTTTTTGGGTCCGATCTGTGCCAATTTGGGTGCACAAGCGCTGGATTTTGGGGCTAAAAGCGCAAATTTTGGGCAAAAAGTGCAGATTTGGGGTCTGATTCTTCATCTCCGGGTGCCCAACTGCTGAATTTTGGGGCTAAAAGTGCGGATTTGGGGCAAAAAGTTCGGATTTTGGGGCTAAAATTGCAGTTTTTGGGTCCGATCTGCGCCAGTTTGGTGCCCAAGCTCTGGATTTTGGGGCAAAAAGCGCAAATTTTGGGTAAAAAGTGTCGATTTTGGGTCTGATCCTTCATCTCCGGGTGCCCAAGTGCTGAATTTTGGGGCAATAAGTTCCGATTCTGGGGCAAAAAGTTCGGATTTTGGGGCTAAAATTGCAGTTTTTGGGTCCGATCTGCGCCAATTTGGTGCCCAAGTGCTGAATTTTGGGACTAAAAGCGCAGATTTTGGGCAAAAAGTGCAGATTTGGGTCTGATCCTTCATCTCCGGGTGCCTGAGCACAGAATTTTGGGGCAAAAAGTTCCGATTCTGGGGCAAAAAGTGGGGATTTTGGGGCTAAAATTGCAGTTTTTGGGTCCGATCTGCACCTATTTGGTGTCCAAGCACTGAATTTTGGGGCTAAAAGCGCGGATTTTGGGGCTAAAAGCGCGGATTTTTTGCCGGTTCCTCACCTGTGGGAGCCCAGGCGCTGCGTTTTGGGGCCAAAAGCGCCGTTTTTGGGTCAGTTTGCAGCTTCGTGGTCCACAAACGCTGCCACGAGTTCGTCAGCTTCGAGTGCCCCGGCGCCGGCAAGGGGCCGCAGACCGACGTGAGCGGGGGGGGGGGCGGGATTTGGGCTGAAATCCGGCGGTTTTGGGGCCGGGGGGGGGGGGGGGGGGGGGGGGGCGTTTGGGGCTGAGACTCAACGTCATTTTGGGGGGGGGGGGATTTGGGGTCATTTGGGGGGGATTTGGGGGGCGGATTTGGGGTCATTTGGGGGGGATTTTGGGGAGATTCGGGGTAAAATTGGGGCTGAATTTTGGGGTCATTTTGGGGTCGATTTGGGGTAAAATTGGGGCTGAATTTTGGGGTGAATTGGGATCATTTTGGGGCTGATTTGGGGCTGACCCTAAAGGTCATTTTTAGGGTCGTTTTGGGGGGATTTGGGGGGATTTGGGGTCATTTTAGGGAGATTTGGGTGATTTTTGGGGTGATTTGGGGCTGAATTTTGGGGTGATTTGGGGTAAAATTGGGGCTGAATTTTGGGGTGATTTGGGGTCGATTTGGGATCGATTTGGGGTTGACCCTAAAGGTCATTTTTTGGGTCATTTTGGGGGGATTTGGGGGGGATTTGGGGTCATTTTGGGGAGATTTGGGGGGATTGGGTCATTTTGGGGGGGATTTTGGGGCTGATTTTGGGGTGATTTGGGGTGGATTTGGGGCTGATTTGGGGTTGATCCTAAAGGTCATTTTTGGGGTCATTTTGGTGTGATTTGGGATCGATTCAGGGTCATTTTGGGGTCGTTTTGGGGAGCATTTGGGGCTGAATTTTGGGGTCGATTCTGTGTGATTTGGGGCTGACCCTAAAGGTCATTTTTAGGGTTATTTTGGGGTGATTTGGGGTCGATTTGGGGCTGAACCTGAAAGTCATTTGGGGGGTCATTTTTGGGGTCAATTTGGGTTATTTTGGGGGACATTTGGGGCTGAATTTTGGGGTGATTTGGGGTCGATTTGGGGCTGACCCTAAAGGTCATTTTTGGGGTGATTTGGGGTCATTTTGGGTTCCTTTCGGGTCATTTGGGACTCATTTGGGGCTCAATTTTGGGTCCAATTTTGGGGAGATTTGGGGCCAATTTTGGGGTTCATTTGGGGTCATTTTGGGGCCATTTTGGGGCTGATTTGGGGGTCGATTTTGGGTCGATTTTGGGTCCATTTGGGTCGATTTTGGGTCCATTCAGATCGATTTTGGGGCTGATTTTTGGGTCGTCTTTCGGTTCAATTTGGGGCTGATTTGGGACGATTTTGGGGTCAATTTTGGGTCCAATTTTGGGGCCATTTTGGAGCTGATTTGAGCCTCATTTTTGGGTCAATTTTGGACCAATTTGGGACCATTTTTTGGGGACTCATTTTGGACCCAAGTTTGGATCAACTTGGAGCTGATTTGGGCCTCATTTTGGGTTGAATTTGGGTCGATTTGGGGTCAATTTTGGGGCTCATTTTGGGTCAATTTGGGGCCATTTGGGGACTCGTTTTTAAGTCACTTTGCAGCCATTTGGGGGCTGATTTGGGGCTCATTTTTGGCTCCATTTTGGGCCAATTCTGGCCAAATTTGGGTCCGTTTTGGGCCCAACGCCGGGTCAGATTCGAGCCCCCCCCCCCACACTCTCGTGCCCCCCTTTGCACGCGCGTGTGCCCGCAGGACCCCCGCAATAAGCACAAGTTCAAGGTTCACACCTACAGCAGCCCAACCTTCTGCGATCACTGCGGCTCGCTGCTCTACGGCCTGGTGCACCAGGGCATGAAGTGCTCCTGTGAGTGTGCAAGCAGCGTGCGAGCAGCGTGCAAGGGCGGGGGGGGGCAATGGGGGAGAGGGGAGGGCTGGTGTGAGGGGTTTGGAGGGCGGAGGGGGGTCCTCGTGCAACGGGGGGGGGTGTGCAACAGTGAGTGTGCAACAGTGAGTGTGCAACAGTGAGTGTGCGATGGTGTCGGTGCAGCGGCTCTTGTGCAGCGCTGCTCTTTTCTGCTGCTGTGGTTGTGCGGTGGTGCTTGTGCAAGGAAGTGCTTGTGCAAGGAAGTGCTTGTGCAAGGAAGTGCTTGTGCAAGGCTGCTCCTTCTTGCACGAGCGCTGGTGTAAAGGCAGCCGTGTGAATGCCCTCGTGCGAAGCTCCTCGTGCAAAGCGGCAGTGTGAGCCGCCCCCGTGCAAGGCTCCCTGCACAAAACTCCCCGTGCACAAGCGTCGGTGTGAAGCTGTCGGCGTCCTCGTGCCAAACCCCCCGTGCAAAGCTCCCCTTTCACAACGCCCCGTGCAAATCTCCTCGTGCAAAACCCTCCCTGCGCAACCCCCCCGTGCAAAGCTCCTCGTGCAAAGCCGCTCACTCAACCCTCCTCGTGCAAACCCCCTCGTGCAACCCCCCTCGTGCAACCCGTTCCCCCTCCCCCCCCCGCGCACGAGCGCTGGTGCAACGCCCCCCCCGGTGCCCGCAGGCTGTGAGATGAACGTCCACAAGCGCTGCGTGCAAAGCGTGCCCAGCCTGTGCGGCGTGGATCACACGGAGCGGCGCGGCCGGCTGCAGATCCGCGTGCAGCCCATAGGGGGCGACACGCTGCGCGTCACCGGTAAGCGGGGCGCTGTGGGGCGCTGTGGGGCGCTCTGGGGTCCTATGGGGCTTTATGGGGCTCTATGGGAGGCTGCAGATCCTGGTACAGCCAGTAGGGGGCGCTATGGGGTTCTATGGGGGTCTATGGGAGGCTGCAGATCCTGATGCAGCCAGTAGGGGGCGCTATGGGGCGCTATGGGGGTCTATGGAGTCCTATGGGCTACCTGCAGATCCTGGTGCAGCCGGTAGGGGGCGCTATGGGGCTCTATGGGGCCTTATGGGGCTCTATGGGGTTCTATGGAGTCCTATGGGCTACCTGCAGATCCTGGTGCAGCCAGTAGGGGGCGCTGCGGGGCTCTATGGGGCTCTATGGGAGGCTGCAGATCCTGGTGCAGCCGGTAGGGAGCGCTATGGGGCTCTATGGGACTCTATGGGAGGCTGCAGATCCTGGTGCAGCCAGTAGGGGGCGCTGCGGGGCTCCATGGGGCTCTATGGGGCTCTATGGGAGGCTGCAGATCCGCGTGCAGCCGATAGGGGGCGACACGCTGCGCGTCACCGGTAAGCGGGGCACAATGAGGGGCGCTGTGGGGCGCTGTGGGGCTCTATGAGGTTTATGGGGCGCTATGGGCGTCTATGGGGGCTATGGGGTCGCTATGGGGCTCTGATCTGGTGGCCCAGTAGGGGGCTATGGGTCTAGGGGGTCTATGGGGGCTATGGGTCTGGCAGTATGGGGCGCTATGGGGCTTCTATGGGGCTCTATGGGCTCTATGGGGTCTATGGGCCTATGGGGTCTATGGGGTGCTATGGGGTTCTATGGGGTCTATGGGGGTCCTATGGGGTTCTTATGGGCTCTATGGGGCCTATGGGGTCGCTATGGGGTCTATGGGGCTCTATGGGGCTCTATGGGGTTCTATGGGGCCTATGGGGCCTATGGGGTTCTATGGGGCCTATGGGCTTCTATGGGGCTCTATGGGCTGTTCTATGGGGCGCTATGGGTCTCTATGGGATTCTATGGGGAGCTATGGGGTTTTATGGGGTACTATGGGGCTCTATGGGGTCCTATGGGGCTCTATGGGATTCTATGGGGCCCTATGGGGTTCTATGGGGCTATGGGGTCTATGGGGCTCTATGGGGCTCTATGGGGTTCTATGGGGTGCTATGGGGTGCTATGGGGTCTATGGGGCCTAAGGGGCCTATGGGGCTCTATGGGGGTTTCTATTTTAGGGCCCATGGGGGCCCCCCCTTTATGGGGTTTTATGTTCTAGGGGCTATGGGGTTCTATGGGTCATGGGGCCCTATGGGGGTCTTTTGGGGCAGTTTAGGGGGTCTTGGGGCCCATGGGGGCCTTGGGGCCTTATAGGGTTCTTGGGCGATGGGGGCTTGGGGTCATGGGGGCCTATGGGCTCTATGGGTTCCTAGGGGCTATGGGGCCCTTGGGGGTTCATGGGGGTTTATGGGCTTTGGGGTCTAGGGGCGCTATGGGGTTTTTATGGGGCCTAGGGGGTTTATGGGGGTTGGGGTCTAGGGTCTATGGGGTTTATGGGCTCTATGGGGCCTAGGGGTGGCTATGGGTTCTATGGGGTGCTATGGGGTTCTATGGGGTTTTATGGGGTCCTATGGGGCTCTATGGGGCCCTATGGGGCTCTATGGGGCTCTGTGGGGCTCTATGGGTCTCTATGGGGCCCTATAGGTCTCTATGGGGCGCAGTGGGACTCTATGGGTCTCTATGGGTCTCTATGGGTCTCTATGGGGTTCTGTGGGGCGCAGTGGGGCTCTATGGGGCCCTATGGGGCCCTATGTGTCTCTATGGGGCGCAGTGGGGCGCAGTGGGGCTCTATGGGGCCTATGGGGCCCTATGTGTCTCTATGGGGCTCTGTGGGGCGCAGTGGGGCTCTATGGGGCTCTATGGGGCCCTATGTGCCTCTATGGGGCGCAGCGGGGCGCCGCGGGCTGCGGGGCGCTGCTCCAGCCTCCGTCCCCGCAGTGGGGGAGGCCCGCAACCTGATCCCCATGGACCCCAACGGGCTGTCGGACCCCTACGTGAAGCTGAAGCTGATCCCCGACCCCAAAAACGCCTCCAAGCAGAAAACGCGAACCGTCAAGGCGACGCTCAACCCCGTCTGGAACGAAGCCTTCGTCTTGTGAGCGCCGGGCGCTGCGGGCCGATATGGGGCGGCTGTGGGGCAGGGCTATGGGGTGGATATGGGGCGGGTATGGGGGAGCTATGGGGGCGGCCTGTGGGGGAGCTATGGGACGGATATGCGGCAGCTATGGGGCGGGCTGTGGGGCAGGGGCTATGGGGTGGATATGGGGCGGATATGGGGGAGCTATGGGGCGGCTGTGGGGCGGCTGTGGGGCAGGGCTAGTGGGTGGCTATGGGGGGCAGTTATGGGGGGGAGCATGGGGCGCTGTGGGGCAGGGCTATGGGTGGGGATTGGGGCGGATATGGGGGAGCTATGGGGCAGCTGTGGGGCGGCTGTGGGGCGGGGCTATGGGGTGGCTAGGGGGCTGTGGGGTGCTATGGGGCGGCTGTGGGGCAGGGCTATGGGGCAGATTATGGGGCGGCTGTGGGGCAGGGCTATGGGGTGGATATGGGGCGGATATGGGGGAGCTATGGGGCGGCTGTGGGGCAGGGCTATGGGGTGGATATGGGGCGGATATGGGGGAGCTATGGGGCGGCTGTGGGGCGGCTGTGGGGCAGGGCTATGGGGTGGCTATGGGGCAGGTATGGGGGAGCTATGGGGTGGGTGTGGGGTGGATATGGGGGAGCTATGGGGCGGGTGTGGGGCAGGGTTATGGGGCGGATATGCAGCAGCTATGGGGTAACGGATCTATGGGGTGACGAATCTATGGGGTGGCGGATCCATGGGGTGACAGATCCATGGGGTGGCAGATCTATGGGGTGGCAGATCTATGGGGTGATGGATCCATGGGGTGATGGCTCCATGGGGTGGCGGATCCATGGGGTGACGGATCTATGGGGTGGTGGATCTATGGGGTGAGGATTCTATGGGGTGAGGATTCTATGGGGTGACGGATCTATGGGGTGACAGACCTATGGGGTGGGGGATCCATGGGGTGGCGGATCCATGGGGTGTCAGATCTATGGGGTGGTGGCTCTATGGGGTGGCAGCTCTATGGGGTGGCGGCTCCATGGGGTGACGGCTCCATGGGGTGGCGGATCCATGGGGTGTCAGATCTATGGGGTGGTGGCTCTATGGGGTGGCGAATCCATGGGGTGGCGGATCTATGGGGTGATGAATCCATGGGGTCGCGGATCCATGGGGTGTCAGATCTATGGGGTGATGGATCTATGGGGTGGCGGATCTATGGGGTGACGGATGTATGGGGTGATGGATCCATGGGGTGACGGCTGCATGGGGTGGCGGCTCCATGGGGTGACGGCTCCATGGGGTGGCGGCTCCATGGGGTGGCGGCTCCATGGGGTGGTGGCTCTATGGGGTGACGGCTCTATGGGGCGCCCCACAGCGCTCTCCGTGCCGGCGACGCGGAGCGGCGGCTGTCGGTGGAGGTTTGGGACTGGGACCGGACGTCCCGCAACGACTTCATGGGCGCCATGAGCTTCGGGGTGGCCGAGCTGCTCAAGGGCGGCGTGGACGGATGGTGGGGCCGGGGGGGGGGGGGGGGGGGGGGGGGGGGGGCAATGGGGCGGATGGGGGGAGAGTGGGGAGGATGTGGGGAGGATGTGGGGCAGATGTGGGGCGGATGTGGGGTGGATGTGGGGTGAATGTGCGGTGGGCAGTGGGGCGGATGTGGGGCAGTTGTGAGGCTCTGTGGGGTTAACAGGCCCCTAGGGGTTCTATGGGTCTAGGTTCCATGGGGTCCTGGGGTCCATGGGTTCTATGGGGTCTATGGGGTTCTATGGGTTCTATGGGCTCTATGGGGTCTATGGGGTCCCTATGGGCTCTCTGTGTTCCTATGGGCTCTATGGGGTCTCTATGGGGTTTGTGGGGTCCCTGTGGGGTCTATGGGGTCCCTATGGGGTTCTGTGTGTTCCTATGGGGTCTGTATGGAGTCAGTGGGGTCCCTGTGGGCTCTATGTGTTCCTATGGGGTCTATGGGATCCCGTGGGGCCATGGGGCCGTGAAGTCCCCTTGGGCCTGTGTGCTCCATGGGAATTTTGGGGCTATGGATTCCCTATGGGCTCTATGGGGTCAGCGGGGTCCCTGTGGGGTCAGTGGGGTCCCTATGGGGTCTATGGGGTCTGTGGGGTTCTATGGGGTCTGGATGGGGTCTATGGGGTCCCTGTGGGCTGCAGGTTCAAGCTGCTGAACCAGGAGGAGGGCGAGTACTACAACGTGCCGGTGGCCGACACCAACGACTGCGGCCTGCGGCCCAAATTCGAGGGAATTAAAGCCCTCGTTTTAACCCGCCCCCCCCCCCCATTAAACCCCCCCCTTCATTCGCCCCCAAATCCCCCTAATTCCCCCCTAAACCCCCCAAATCCCCCCGTAATCACGCCGTCCGCAATTACCCCCCCTTAATTACCGCCCCTTAATTACCGCCCCTTAATTACCACCCCTGAATTACCATCCCTTAATTACTCCCCTTAATTACTCCCCTTAATTAACCCCCACTAATTACCACCCCCAAAACCCCTCCCCAAATACCCCTCCAAACACCCCCCATAATTCCCCCCCCATAATTACCCCCCCATAATTAACCCCCCCCATAATTAACCCCCCCATAATTAAACCCCCCTTAATAACCCCTCATAATTACCCCCCCCCCAGTAATTACCCCCCCCTCATTAATCGGGGCCCTTTGTTCTCTTCCAGGCCTGTAATTACCCCCTGGAGCTGTACGAGGTAATTAATTACCCCCCCCCCGGGGGCTAACGACCAATTAATGGCTTCTAAGAACCGCTTAATGAGGGCAAATAACGGCTTCAGTAATGAGGGCAAATAATGGCCCCCCCCGGGGGGCAAACAAACAATGGGGGAAACAATGGGGACAAACAATGGGGGCAAACAATGGGGGCGAACGGCATTGGAAAATGGGGGGGGGGGGGCAGATGCCCCCCTGCCCCAATGGGGGGGGGGGTGAAATGGAGCTTTTTGCCCCCCCTTTTTTTTGCCCCCCCCCCCAGAGGGTCCGCCGCGGGCCGTGTTCGCCCCCCCCCACCCCCCCCCCAGCTCTCAGCCCCACGGATCCCACGCGAGGCTTTTTTGGGGGGGGCCGCTCCCGATTGGCCGATTTCCATTTCCTGATGGTGCTGGGGAAGGGCAGCTTCGGCAAGGTGAGACCCCCCCCCCTCCCCCCCCCCCCCCCCCCCCCACACCCCCCCCCCCCCCCCCCCCCCCCCCCCAAGAGACCCCCCTCCTAAGCTGCGAGTGGGGCCCCCCGCTGGCCGCTTTTGTCCGTTTTACAAAAAAACCGCATTACGTCAGCGCCCCCTGCTGGCCGCTCGGTGCCATTACACCGCATTACGTCAGCGCCCCCTGCTGGCCGCTCCGTGCCGTTACACCGCATTTTGTCAGCGCCCCCTGCTGGCCGCTCCCTGCTGTTACAACTCACCCAGGGACTCCAAATCCCCGCGTAACAGCGCCGCCTGGTGGCCGCTCGGTGCCATTGCAGCCCTCCTGGTCTCACCACGCCCCCCGCCGGTCACTCCCTGCTATTACAGCCCGCCTCTCTCACCACGCCCCTTAGTGGCCATTCCTTGCCATTACCCCCCTCTGACCACACCCCACATAACCCCGCCCCATTCCTGACCACGCCCCCCATGACCCCACCCCTTGGTGGCCGTTCTCTGCTGTCACAGCAGCCCCAGTAACCTCACAACCCACGTAACCCCGCCCCTTGACCACGCCCCCCTTGACCACCCCTCCAAATTGGCCCCGCCCCCCTCCCCCACACCCCCTGCTGGCCGCTCTCTGTCATTACAACGCCCCCAGTGACCCCATGCCCACACCGATCCCCACCCCATTTCAAATCCCTCCCCATTTCTGACCACTCCCACACGTGACCACGCCCCTCACAGACCCCGCCCCGGTGCCGCCCCAGCCATTCCCACCCCCCCCAAAACCCCCCGACTTCGCCACCTCCCGGACGATCCGTGCAATTACAGCCCCCTCTCCCAGCGCGTCCCCTGGTGGCCGCTCCCTGTTATTACAACCTTCTCATTGACTTCGCCCCCTGGTGGTCACTTCGTGCTATTACAGCTGACCACACCCCCCGCGTAACCCCGCCCCATTTCTGACCACGCCCCCAATTTGGCCCTCCCCCCATTCACCACGCCCCCTGGTGGCTGCTCTGCTTTGTTACAACCCTCCCATTTACTGCGCCCCCTGGTGGCCATTCCCTGCAATTACAACTGACCACACCCCCTGGTAGCCCCGCCCATTTCTGACCACGCCCCCATTTTGGCCCCCCCCGTTGACCCCCCCCTCTTTTTCCCCGCCAACCCTACTTGCCACTCCCTGCCATTGCAACCCTCTCACTGACTGCGCCCCCTGGTGGCCATTCCGTTCAATTACACCCCTTCCATCACCACGCCCCCTGGTGGCCGCTCCCTGCTATTACAACCCTATACTTATTGCGCCCCCTGGTGGCCGTTCCGCGCTATTACAACTGACCGCACCCCCCACGTAGCCCCGCCCCATTTCTGACCACGCCCCCATTTGGCCCCTCCCCCCGTTGGCCCCGCCCCCCGTCTCGCTCGCCCCCTGGCGGCCGCCGCAGGTGATGCTGGCGGAGCGGCGCGGCACGGCGGAGCTGTTTGCGGTGAAGATCCTGAAGAAGGACGTGGTGGTGCAGGACGACGACGCCGCCTGCACCATGGTGGAGCGCCGGGTGCTCGCCCTCGGGCCTCGGCCGCACTTCCTCACGCAGCTCCACTCCACCTTCCAGACTGCCGTGAGAACGGGGGGGGGGCACTGGGGGGACTGGGAGGGACTGGGAGGGGATACGGGGGGACTGGGAGGGGATATGGGGGCACTGGGAGGGACGGAGGGGGGAATTGAGTGGATGGGGGATTATGGGGGGAACTGGGAGGGACTGGGAGGGGGATTGGAGGGTTGGGGGGATATGGGGGCACTGGGAGGGACTGGGAGGGGTATAGGGGGCACTGGGAGGGACTGGGAGGGGATTGGGGGGATATGGAGGGGATATGGGGGCACTGGGAGGGACTGGGAGGGGGAATTGGGGTGGGATATGGGAGGATATGGGAGGCACTGGGAGGGACTGGGAGGGGGAATGGGGGGAAATTGGGGGCTAATGGGGGCACTGGGAGGGACTGGGGAGGACTGGGAGGGGGATAGAGTGGATGGGGGGATATTGGCGGGACTGGGGAGGGACGGAGGGAAAAAGGAGGGGGTTGGGGGATAGGAGGGGATATGGGGGTGCTGGGAGGACTGGGAGGGAATGGGGAGGGGCACTGGAGGGACTGGGAAGGACGGGAGGGGGAGGGCATGGGGGGATGGGGGGAGGGGACTCGGGGAACTGGGAGGACTTGGAGGGGCTAAAGGATGGGGGAATGGGGGGGCCGGGCAGGGAGGATGGGGGGACGGGGGGACTGGGAAGGACTGGGAGGGGGATATGGGGGGTATGGGGGCACTGGGAGGGGCTGGGGGTCACTGGAGGTCGCTGACCCTGCCCTCCCCATCACCTGTGGGGTCTATGGGGTCAGTGAGGGGGGGTCTGTGGGGGGGTCAGCCGAGGGGAGGGGTCACTGGTGGGGGGTCACTGGAGGTCATTGACCCCTCCTCCCCCCCCCCCCCCCCCAGGACCGCCTGTACTTTGTGATGGAGTACGTGACGGGGGGGGACCTCATGTACCACATCCAGCAGGTCGGCAAATTCCGCGAGCCCCACGCCATGTGAGTGCCCCCCCCGAGGGGACCCCCCAAAAATCCCCCTTCAATTCCACCCAACCCTCCCACAACCCCTCGACCCCCTCCCCCAAATCCCCCCAGACCCCCCAACCCCCTCCAATTCCCCTATATCCCCCAGACCCCCCCCAAATCCCTTTGAGACCCCCTCAAAATCCCCCCCACCCCCTGACCCCCCCTCAATACCCCCCAAAATCCCCCCATATCCCCCTCAACCCCCCCCACCTCCCCCTCCCCAATCAACCCCCTCAGTTAAGCTCTCCTAATTAATCCCCCCTCAATTAATCCCTCCTAATTAATTAACCCCCCCAATTAACCCCCCCTAATTAATTAAACACCCCCCCAGGTTTTACGCCGCTGAGATCGCCATCGGGCTCTTCTTCCTCCACAACCACGGCATCATCTATAGGTCAGAGCCCCCCCCCCAAAAATCCCCCCCCCCAACCCCCACACATTGACCCCAAATCACCCCACGTTGACCCCAGTGACCCCACGCTGACCTCCATTGACCCCGTTGACCCCGAGTTCACCCCGAATTGACCCCAAATTGACCTCCATTGACCCCACATTGACTTTCCATTGAGGGGGGGGGTCCAATTGTGGGGGGGGGGGCTCATTATGGGGTGGTCCCATTGGGGGGGGGGGGGGGTCCCATTATGGGGGGGATCCATTGTGGGGGAAAGGGTCCCACTGTGGGGGGGTCCCATTGGGGGGGGTTCCCATTGGGGGGGAGGGGTCCATTAGGGGGGGCCAGTGGGGGGGGCCCCCTTGGGGGGGTCCCTTGTGGGGGGGGTCCCATTGTGGGGGGGGGTCTCATTATTGGGGGGGGTCCATTGTGGGGGGGGCCAATTGTGGGGGGGGTCGCATTGTGGGGGGGCCCCGTTGTGAGGGGGTCCCATTGTGGAGGGTCCATTGTGGGGGGGGGGTCCATTTGGGGGGGTCCCCCAATTTGTAGGGCCCGAGAGGTCTCATTTTGAGGGGGGGGGGCCCCTGTTGTGGGGGGGGGGGGTCCTGGGAATTCTGGGGGTGGGTCCCCAGCTCTGAGGGTTGGACCCCCCCCCCCGACCCCCCCCCCCCCGACCCCCCCCCCAGGGACCTGAAGTTGGACAACGTGATGCTGGACGCTTTGGGCCACGTGAAAATCACCGACTTTGGGATGTGCAAGGAAAACATTTTCCCCGGGACCACAACCAGAACCTTCTGTGGGACCCCCGACTACATCGCCCCCGAGGGGGGGGGGGCGGGGGGGCCAGCTGGATGGGGGGGGGGGGGGGGGGCTCCATTGTGGGGGGGGGGGTCCCTTTTAAAGGGCCCCATTTGAGGAGGGGTCCCATTGGGGGGGGGGTCCCTTTAAGGGGGCGGGGCCCTTTAAGAGGACCCCATTGTAGAGATGGGGGTCCCAGAATGGGGTGGGGGTCCCTTTAAGTGGGCTGCATTGTGAGGAGGGGTCCCATTAAGGGGTGGGGGTCCCTTTAAAGAGGCTGATGGAGGGAGGGGTCCAGAAGGGGTGGGGCCCCTTTAAAGGGGGCGGGCCCTTGAGGAAAAGGTGGGGGTCCAGTTGGGTGGGGGCCCTTTAAATGGGGCGCAATTGGGAGGGGCCCAGAGGGGTGGGGGCCCTTTAAGGGGTCCTTGTGAGGAGGGGTCCCTTTAGGGGGTGGGGTCCCTTTGGGGGGGTTCATTGGGGGAGGGGGTCCCAAATGGGGGTGGGGGCCCTTTAAAAGGCCCATATGGAGATGGGGGGCTCAGT
>JADANK010000803.1:0-14902 GCA_021292215.1 Lophura nycthemera
TCCTCTGCTGCTCAGGGCTCTGCTCCGGCGGGGGAAGGTGCCCTGTGCCCCCCGCCCTTTTCCCCTCACCCACCGGCAAGGTTCACTGCCTTCCCCCCACCCCCCACCCCCCCCCTTGCCACGGGGCGCCCACAACCTCCCGAGTCCCTCAGTCTGACCCTGGGCTTACGCTCTCCCCCTCTGTTCCCCGCCTCCACTTCCCCCCATTCTCATCGCTGGAGTCCTCTTCCACCCTCCCCTCAGTTCCTCCGTCACTGTCTGTCCCTGTTCCCCATTCTGACCCCCAGGGTTCCGTGTCTGTCTGTCTCCTGCTTCTGATCCCTTGTGTCCCCATTCTCGCCCCCCCACCGAATCTTCCCGTTTTCTCCCCTAGATTTGTCTGCCCCCCCGTCCCTTCTGTCTGACCCCCAGAATTCCCTGTCCCCTCAAGTTCCCCTGCTCCAATTCCCCCATTCTGATCCATAGAGTCTTCCTACCTTCCCCCCAGTCCCCTCAATTTACCTCGGCAGGGTCCCTTCGTTTTTCCCCTTCCCTCCCTCTGCTTCTACCCCATTTTCTGACCCTGCAAGTCCCCTGTACCCCCCATGCCCTCTCCCTGCCCTCTGGAGTCCGTTTCCCCCTATGTTGGCCCCCAATTTCCCCCAAAATGGACCCCCTTTATGTCCAAAGAAGCCCCCCCACAACCTCCAGTTCTCCCCTTCCCACCACCCTCCCTCCACCCCCAGACCCCCTTTCCACTCAGTGGTCAGCCTTTTTCCCCTCTTTCATTCCCCCCCCTCTCCCCCCAGACTCCCTTTCCACCCCACAGAAGCTCCACACAAACTCCTTCCAGTTTCCCTCTTCCACCTCTCCCTCCATCCCCAGACCCCCTTTCCAACCCAAAGAAGCCTCACTAGCTCATTTCTCCTTCTACCCCTCCCACCCCCCGCTGAACCCTCCTTATCCTCCCTTGGAATCATGCAGAAGGATTCTGCAGGAGAAGTCCTAGAGAGGTTTGGGTGCATCCAGGGGGTTCAGGACTCAACCAGAAGAGTCTAGAGTGTCCCAGGTGGGTTTTGGGTGTCCAGGGAGTCCCCAGGTTGATCCCGTGGGCCCCTGGAAGGATCTGTGAGCTCCCACCATGGGTCCAGGAGCACTGAGAAGTCCCTGGGCTGATGTGAAGATGGTCCCAGTCGAGTCTGGTACGGTCCTGAGAGTCCTCATGAGGGTCTGAGTGATCCTGGAGTCATCCAGAAGGTCTGGGGATGTCCCAGAGAGGATTTGGCGGGTCTGGGGGGTTCTCTGTTGATCCCTGGGGTCCCATGGTTTAATCCAGAAGGGTCTGGAGATGTTCCCAAGAAGGATTCCCCCGTAGGGTTCCGGGGGTCCCACGTGTGCCCCGGACATCCTCGGGGGCATTCAGAAGCGTCGAGGACTTCCCAGGGGAAGTTGAGGACACCGCCCCATTTCCCTGGTTTGTCACATCCCCAAAGTTGGGCCACACTCCCAGGAAGGTGTTGAAGTTGGGGACCGCCCTTAGGTCATCCCACGGTTTTCAACACCCCAAAGCTGCCGAAAAAAACCTGTGTCACCCCCAATGGTGTTTCCCACCCCCGGAAGTTTGAGGAGCCCCCTAAGTGTCACCCCCTGAACGTGGGTAAACCCTCTCCTGTCCAATCGAATGGGGTTGTCGCCAACCCCCAGGTTGGGGCACCCCCCACGAGTTCAACCCCCAGGGCCCCATCCAATCTGGCCTTCCAACCCTGCCCTCCAGGGATGAACGGGGATCCACAAGCTTCTTTGGGCAGCCTGTTTCCAGCACCCACCACTCTCCGTAAAGAATTCCCCCTGGGACGTCCAAAACCTAAACTCCCCTTCCCTCAACTTCCAAACCCATTTCCCCTTGTCCTCCTTGCAACTCCACCCTTTCAAAAGGTCGATTCCCCCTCCTCTTGTTAGGCTCCTTTAGGTACTGAAAAAGGCCCAAAGAGCTCACCCCCGCAGCCTTCTTTTCTCCAGGCCCTTGAACAAGCCCAGCTCCCCCCGGGCCCCGTCCCTTTGCCCAGCCCCCCCGATCATCCCTGTGGCTCTCCTCTGGACCCCCTCCCCAACCCTCTGTTGTTTTTTTTGTCCTGGGGGTCCAGAAATGGCACAGTTACTGCAGATGGGGCCTCCAAAGAGCAAGTTAGAGAGGGGCAATCCCCCCCTTCCCTTGCTGGCCACCCCTCTTTTTGATTGGAGCCCCCGGATCCCCTTTGCTTCCGAGTGCAGGAGCAAGCCCGGCTCTTTGATTGTGGGATTTGGATGTGGGGTTTGGGGATTGAGATTAAGAATGGCCACTGGGTTACCCGGACAGGGCTTGGGGGTTGGGCCTTGGGATCTGGGATCGGGATTGGGTTGTGGGCTCGGGTTGTTGAGGTTTAATGGTGGGATTGGGTTGGGTATGGGTTTAGTGATACGGGTTGGGATTGGAGCTTGAGATTCGGTTTGTTGGGTTGTAAAGAAATGTGCCTCTGTTCACAGATGGATTTTGTTTTCCTTTGTGGGAAAGCGTGCAGAGGACAGTGCTGTGTGGAGCCCCACACGACGAGTTTGCTCGGGCCCGCTGAAGGAAAAGGGAGAATCAAGGGGCCAATGTTCCGGGGTTTAAAGGCTTTCCAGCCGGGCCTTAGATTCCGGCTGAAACGGGGAGAGGGTTGGGCCAATTCTCCGTCTTTCCACGGACTCATGGATGGGGCAAGCGCCTTCTTGGGGTGGTTCCAGCAGTGGGAAAAAAAGCAACTGGCGGCCCAAATAGGGGGTTTAATAAATCTATTTGGGTTGCTGAGCTGTGGAAAAAGAATTGTGCCCAAACCCAAAAAAGAATTTACGGGGTTTGTCAAAGGTGTGCCATGGCGTGCTCATGTGCTCAGCCTTGGGCCAATGAAGGACAACAAAACAAACCATCAGGGAACGAATCAAGGCCCAAAAGTGAGGCTTCGTTTATTTTCCCTTGCTTTGCTTTTTGGTTTCCTCTTTTGTTTTTCCTTTTCACCTCTGCTTCACATTGCTTTGCATTGTTTCTAGTTTTCTTGCTTTGTTTGCTTTTTTTCTACTCTTGCTTGTTCCCGCCCTTCTTTCCCTTTGCTTTTGTTTTTTCTTTTTTTTTTTTATTTTTTTTTTTAAATTTACTGATGTTCTGGTTGAGTCCTTTTTTCCTTTTTCTGGCTGTTTAACTCAAGCCTGTTCCCCGGCTTTCCTTCTGTTGGCTTGGTGCTGTGCCTTTCTGTCTCAAGTCACGAAATGCCTTTTGCATTTCCTTTGCACGGCTTTTTTTTTTTTTCTCTGCCTTTTTTTCCTTTTCAGCTTTGCTGGTTCTCTTTCCTTTGCCTTTTTATTTTTTCTCACTGTTTTTTCATTTACCTTTTTAGCTTTGTTAGGTTTTTTTTTTTTTTTTCTTTCCCTTTCTCTTTGAAGCTTTCCTTTGCCATGATATTGCATTGTATGGTTTTATTTTTTTTGATGTCTTTTTTTTTGCTGTGCTTTTCTTCGCTTTTTTTTTATTGCCTTTATTTTGTTTTGTTTTTTTAACCAAGCATTTGTTTTGTTTGTTTCTTTTTATTGTTTTGCTTTGGGATGTCGTTGCTTTGCTTTGCTTTGCTTTTTTTTCTTTTTTTTTTTTTTTTTTTTTTTTTTTTTTTTTTTTTTTTTTTTTTTTTTTTTTTTTTTTTTTTTTTTTTTTTTTTTTTTTTTTTTTTTTTTTTTTTTTTTTTTTTTTTTTTTTTTTTTTTTTTTTTTTTTTTTTTTTTTTTTTTTTTTTTTTTTTTTTTTTTTTTTTTTTTTTTTTTTTTTTTTTTTTTTTTTTTTTTTTTTTTTTTTAAGAAATTTTTTTTGTCTTTCTTTCCTTTTGTTTTTTTTTCTTTTCTTTTTCCTTTTTTTTTTTTTCCTTCCTTTTTTTTTTTTTTTCATTTTAAATTTTAAATTTTTTTAGTTTTTCCTTTCTTTGCCTTCTCCTTTCCCGTTTGCTTTTTAATTGCCTTTTCTTCTCTTTTTTTTTTCCTTTTGGCTTTTTTTTTTTTATTTTTTTTTTCCTTGTTTTTTTTTAATTTTTTCCTTTTTTTTTTCCCTTCCTTTGTTTTGGTGTTTCCTTTAATTTTTTTATTTGCGTTGTTTGGTTTCTTTTATTTTTGTTTTTTTTTTTTTTTTTTTTTTTTTTTGGTTTTTTTTTTATTTTGCTTTTTTTTTTTTTTTTTGTGGTTTTTTTTTTTTTTTCTTTTTTGGTTTCTTTTTTTGTTTTTATTTTTTTGTTTTTTTTTTTGTTTTTTTTTTTTTGGTTTTTTTGGTTTGTTTTTTCTGCTTTTGGTTTTTTGTTTTCTTGTTTTTTTTTTTTTTTTCCTTTTTCTTTTTTTTTTTTTTTTTTTTTTTTTTTTTTTTTGTTTTTTTTTTTTTTTTGGTGTTTTTTTTGTTTTTTGTGTTTTGTTTTGCTTTTCTTTTTTTTTTTTTGGTTTTTTTTTGTTTTTTTCTTTTTTTTTGGTTTTTGTTTTTTTGTTGTTTTTTTTTTTTTTAATTTCTTTGTTGTGTTTGTTTTGTTTTTTTTTTTTGTTTTTTTTTTTTCTTGGTTTTTTATTGTTGTTTTGTGTTTTGTCTTTTTTTGTTTTTTTTTTTTTTTTTTTGTTTTTTTTTTTTGGGTTTTTTGTTTTTTTCTTTTTTTGGCCTTTTTTCTTTTTTGGTTTTTGTTTTTGTTTTTGTCTTTTTTTTTTTTCTGGGTTTTTTTTGCTTTTTTTGTTTTTTTTTTTTAGGGTTTTTTTTTTCTTTTTTTTTTTTTTTTTTTTTTTTTTTTTTTTTTTTTTTTTTTTTTTTTTTTTTTTTTTTTTTTTTTTTTTTTTTCTTTTTCTTAAGGGTTTTTTTTTTTTTCCTTTTTTCCATTGTTCTCTTCCTTTGGGCCTTGGACCTTTCCTTTCCGCGGCCTTTCATTCTTTTCTTTCCATTTCTTTTTTTTTTCCTTTCCTTTCTTTTTTTTCTTTTTTCTTTCTTCCTTTCCTTCCTTCTTGATTTTGGTTTCTTTTTTTTTTTTTGGTTTTTTTTTTTTTTTTTTTTTTTTTTTTTTTTTTTTTTTTTTTTTTTTTTTTTTTTTTTTTTTTTTTTTTTTTTTTTTTTTTTTTTTTTTTTTTTTTTTTTTTTTTTTTTTTTCTTTCCTTTTTTTTCCTGGTTTTCTTTCTTTTTTTGGTTTCCTTATTTTTTTGTTTGGATTATGGTTTTGTTTGCTTTTTTTCCCCAGTTTTCCTACTGCTTTCCCAATTTTGTTTTCTTCTTTATTTTTGTTGATTTCTTCCTTGCATTTTTTTCTTTCCATTGTTTTTTTTTCCCTTGAATTTATTCCTTCTGAATTTTTCTTGGAAAGTTGGGAATCTTTATTTGCCCAGAAATTGTGTTCAACCCTTAACACTTAACTAACACAAAGGTAACCACTTAAGCCATTTAAAAAGAAAAGGTAGATCTTGTTTGGCCTAATGCAAAAGGGTTATCCCTTGGAATCCTAAAACCCTTAAATCCAAATCCCAAAGGGCAACCATTAAACAAACCAAAAATGGGTACCCATCACTCTTACCGCTTATCCCACATGGTAACCCTTTACCCTTCCGTAACGGCACAACCCCTAACCCAAACTGATAACAAGCCTAGCCCCAGAGAGAAACCGGTGACACAAACCCCAAACCCAAAGCCTTAACGCTTCGCCCTCAGCCAGAAGGGTGACCTTTAAACCTGACCCGAATGCAGAACGCTTGACACGTAACCCTGAAGCATAACCCAATCTGGGAAGCCCTAAGCCGAAAGCCTAACCCCAAAGGGGAACTCAGCACTCACCAATCACACAAACGGTAACACTTCGCCACAACCCAGAGCGGGATGAGGCTGAGCTTGTCTGCTGCCGGGGCTGCTCTGAGGCACAGGGCACGGCGAGCGGCTGCGGGCAGCGCAGCTCGCAGAGGAGGTGCCTGCACCCAGCTGCCAGCTGCCTTGGGCAGGGCCCTCCGTCCTCGTGGAAACGCACTGTGACAGCATAAAGGCTCCAGGGGCCCGGCTGATGTCAGCTGTGCTGTGACGTGCTCTGTGCTGGTGCTCGGCCTGGCCTGGAGCCAATGCCTCCAGGTTGTAGTTTAATGGTGTCTTAGTGTTTTTTGTGTGGTATTTTGTGTTTGCTTTTTGTTTTTTCTTTTCTTTTCTTTTTTTTTTTTTTTGTCAGTTGTCATCTCTGCTTTGCCATGACATTAAATGCTATTTCTTTGGTGTTCTGTTGGTTGTGTTTCTTTCTATTTTGGGATATGGATATGGGATCAATTTGGGATAGGATACGGGGGTATGGATTTGGGATTAGATGTGGACATGGAATGAATATGGTCTGGGATATGGATAGAGGATGAGATATGGGATGGGAAAAGGGGAGATGGTTATGGGATGGGCTGTAGAGATGGGATGGATTTGGGATATGGGTATGGGATGGAGATGAGGGTCTGGATGTGTGTTATCCATATGTATATGTATAACACACATATATATATATATTGCCCCCACCCCATGGGAACAGTGTGGTCTGTGGTGGGGGACACACAGAAGGGGCCCCCCAGCTTTGGAATGTGACACCATGGGGGGATGCGGGGGCGCCCCCAGCTGTGGGACTGTCCCCAGCTCTGGGGTGTGACACTGTCAAGGTGACATAAAAGTGTCCCCAACTTTGGGGTTCGACACTGTGGCGGTGTCCCCAATGCTGGGGTGTGACACCATTGGAGTGACAGAGAGGTGTCCCCAACTACATGGTGTGACACTGTGGGGGTGTCCTCAACTTCGGGGTGTGACACCATTGGGGTGACACAGATTTGTTCGCAGCTTTGGGGTGTGACACTGTGGGGATGACATAGGGGAGTCCCCAACTTCAGGGCGTCACACTCTGGAGGCATCCCCAACTTTGGGGATGTGACACCGTGATGCGGTGTCCCCACTTCCCCTGGAAAGTCTTCAAGCTGCTCACGGTGTCCCCAACTTCGACAGAATGTCCCCAGGGGGGTCCTTTTGTCCCCTCTGCGTGAGGGTGACACCCAATGACAATGACAGCCCGTCAGAGCTGTTCCACATTGATGTCACCCCTGGTCCCCTCTGGTGGTGGCACAGAGTTCACCACTGTGTGCATCCCTGTCCTCGTGACAGACGATGGTGACAGCACCAGAGGGCGCCGGTGTCACTGGGTCCGGCTGTAGGCAGGCCTGGAGGGGTGACAAAGGACAGCGTGAGGCTCAGTGACAGCACGGTGACTGTGTGGGGCCGCCTGTGCCTGCCCCCATGTGGTGGTCAGAGCACAGGGAATGCTGTCACCCGAGAGATGGTGACACACAAGTGATGGTGATACAAAAGTGATGGTGACAAAAGTGACAGCCAGTGATGGGGACACTGTGCCACAGCTGTTCCACACTGAGGTCACATGCAGTCACCTTTTTAACAGTGTCACCAGAGTGATGGTAACACCCAGTGACAGAGACAACGGTGACACCCAATGATGGTGACACCCCAAGGACAGTGACACTCAGTGGTACCCAGTGATGGTGACAACAGAGACACCCAAAAGCAGTGACACCCAATGGCAGTGAAAGAAGTGACACCCAATGATAGCGACACCTGAAGACAGTCACAATGGTGACACCCAGTGATGGTGACAGCTGTTGATGGTGAGACCCAATGACACCCGGAGGCACCCAATGACGCTGACATTCAAAGACGGTGATAACGGTGACACCCGAGTGATGCCGACACCCAATGACTCCCAATGACGGTGACAGCAGTCACCCTGTGCCCCTCTGGGTCATCTCCAGACCCTTCCAGTAGACAACAGTCCTTGGAACCCACCTAAGGACCCCCCAGACCCTACAAGTCCTCTCAGGGACATCCTCAGACCCTTCTGAATCCCTCCGAGGATGTCCTGGACACACCTGGGACCCCCTGGACCCCACAGGATCCTTCTGGGACATCTCCAGACCCTTCTGGATGAATCCACAGACCCCATGGATCAACATGAGGACCCCCCGGACCCGCCAAATCCTCTCTGGAACATCCCCAAACCATTCTGGATGACTCCAGGACCATTCAGACCCTCATGAGGACTCCCTGCACCGTACCAGACTCTACTGGGACATCTTCAGATCAGACCAGTGTCTCACTCCGATTTATAGGAGGGAGAGGAGGTTCTTTTAATATCTGTAGACCCGGCGTGAGATTAAGAAACAACGGTTCAAATGTTGGTCCGACCAGTTTATTACAGATCTTAATTAGGGAGATGGGGAAGGGGAGGACGGACGCTATTATGAATTAGGGTAATGGGGAAGGAAAGGAGGGTGATAGAAAAGGTAGGAAAGAAGCAGCAAGGAGTCTTTATAGGAAGAAAGAGGGACATAGTCACCACCATGGATCCAGCGTGGTTCGTAGTTCAGCCTTTGATCTTCAGTAGTGGTGGGTCATCGGGCCTTGTTGTTGATGGCGACGACGACGATGGTGACCATGGTGATGATGGCCCCTTTTCAATGCTTCCAAAGTGGTCGAGTCAGCTGTCTTTGGAGTGACGGCTCAAATCCAAAGTGGTTGAGTCAGCTCTCCTTGGAGTGGCAGTTTCTGGCTCTGGGATCTCAGCAGAAACTCCTTTGTTCCCACCTTCCGGGCCTTGCCAGCAGATAAGAGGGAGCAGGGATGCCCATCTGCATCCTGTTTTTCACAGGACACGATGGTATCGTTCCCCAATTTTCCCATACAAGGCTGGAGCTATTTAGTCACAGGCCAGATCTTCCGCCAGTAAGCACTCCTGAGCACTCTCTTCCAGAGGTAAGCAACTCTGGAGGAAGGGGCTTTCAAATGTTCCCAGAGGGATGTCAATTGTCACACGGTAGCACCCATCACTTGCCTCCTTAACAAATCAATCAGAGTCCCATCACAAGAAATACCTCAGGAAGCAAGCTTTGAGCCAAAAAACAAAGAAGGATTCTCACAACCAGAGACTTCTCAGTGCTCCTGGACCTCATAGTGGGAGCTCACAGATCTTTCCAGGGGCCCACGGGATCAACCTGGGGACTCTCTGGATGCCCCAGTACCACTCTGGGATAACTCCAGACTCTTCTGGATGAGTCTGGAACCCCCTGGATGCCCCCCAAAAAAGCCCTAACAAGAGCATTTTGGTCGGCCTTTTTCCTTTAAGTCCCTTACCCAGTGCGGTCTTACTTATACAAATACAGCAATTTTTCCCAAAATACCAGACACCTCGCAAATAGACATCATTTTTCAAAACAGTATGCCATTATCTCCCAGAAATACCAGTTTCCTTAGAAATACCTCACCATTTCTACCAAAAATACTACACTACACTCCTCAAGATTACACTTATTCCCATCAAGATGGCATTTTGTCACTGAAATACCAGCTTCTGCGCCCCAAATACGACATTTTCTCTCCAAAACAAGACATTTTCTCCCAGAAATACCACTTCTCTTAGAAATACCTCCCATTTCATCCCAGGAATACTACTTGACGCTCCTCAAGATCACACTTACTCCCATCACAATGGCCTTTTCTCCCAGATACACCAGGTTTCTCCCAAATACACGACATTTTTCTCCCACAAAGACACATTTCTCTCCCAAAGATGGCATACATTCCCACAGAAATACCTGCTTATTCTTCAAAATACGGCCCTTTTTCCCCAAAATACCAGCTTTCTCACAAACACCTGTCATTTTCCAACCAAGGATGCTACTATCTCCCCGAAAAAGCAGTTTTCTGAGAAAAACCTTTCTTTTTCTTTTAGTAATATTCCCCTTAAAATTGTGGCATTTTCAATCAGTAATACTGCTTTGCAGTTGTAAATATGATTTCTTTTTCAGGAATATGATATTTTCTCCCCTAATTGGAATGTTTCATTCAAATGCTCAAGTTTCCTTTGATACGCATTTTTATTTCTCCGAAAAAATAAAAAACTGACATTTTCCCTCAGATATACCATTTTTAGGTGAAATATTTGTCATTTTTCTCACAGATAATATATTTTTCCCCTAGGTGTGGCGTTTTCTTTCAGACATTCCACGTTTTTCACAAATTTATGATCCTTTCCTTTCAAAAGAGTTCAGAAAATTGTTATTTCCGGGGAAATATTTCATATATTAGGGAAAAAAAACTGATATTCCTTTGGAAAATATCTTTTTTTTGGAGAATGCTGGTATTTCTGATTTGAAATGTCCCTTTTCTTGGTGAAAAGCTCCTATTCGCTGAATGAGACTGGTATTTCTCGATGACAATGTGATATTTCTGAGTAATTTGGTATTTTGGATTGTAAGGTCGTATTCCTTACGAATGCCAACTGTCAGTGGAAAGAAAGATATATGCACTTCCTACGTAGGACGGCGTGGAGGATTCTGCCTGTACACAAGGTGACCATGCAGCAGTTTCCAGCAACTCAAAACTCTCCGCAGCGGTTGACCGTGAGTGCCGCTTTCTGCCTTCAGCAGCAATCTCGTTTTTTCTCGGGTTGCCGAGAATGTGCGACATCAGGCCATTGCCTGCAAGCAGGGTCTTTTTTCTCCGCAGTACAGAAACAGTGGGCACTCGACTTTCTCTGCAACGATCTCCCTGAGAGCACAACGTGTGTCGCTCCTCGAACTTCTCGCTGCCTTATTAGAGGGGCTTGTCCCTTCTACTCCATTCGTCACAGAATGCTGAAGTGTAGCATCGGAGAACCACACAAAAACCGCTCCAGAGAGTCTGCAGTTTGCTGGCCGGTCCATCGCGGTTCTGCCCGAGTGCCGCTTGCAGCCTTCAGCAGCGCTCTCGTTTCTCTCGGATGCCGGGCAAGAGCGACTTCAGCCGGATGCTTTCCTCCGACGAGTGAGCGGCTTCTTCTGCGCACATCGCAAAGGAGCGGTTCTGACTTCTCCATGTGTCCATGCAGAATGCACTACGCTTCTCTCTCATTCTTAGCCCTTTCTTCCGAGCGACATTTCGTTTTGGAGTGTTTATCCGATGCTACACTTCAGCATTCTGTGACGAATAGAGTAGAAGGGGAAACCCCCTCTAATAAGGCAGCTAGAAGTTCGAGGAGCGACACACGTTGGGCTCTCAGGGAGGAACGTTACAGAAAGTCGAGAGTTGTGGCTTTCTTTCCTGCGGAGAAAAAAGCCCCTGTTTTCAGGCAATGCAGGACGCTGAATTCGCCCGTTCTCGGCATAGGAATAACCGCTCCTTCGCTCTCCGTGGCTCGAAAGCGGCACTCCGCGCTGAACCGCTCCGGAGAGTCTGCACTTGCTGGCCGGTCCATCGCGGTTCTGCCCGAGTGCCGCTTGCAGCCTTCAGCAGCGCTCTCGTTTCTCTCGGATGCAGAGAACGGGCGACTTCAGCAGGATGCTTTTTTCCTCCGACAAGTGAGGCGGCTTCTTCTGCGCACAATCGCAAAGGAGTGGTTCTGACTTCTCCTTGTGTCCATGCAGAATGCACTACTCTTCCCTCTCATTGCTCTCTATTTCCCATTATTCCTATTTTTGAGAGCTTTTTCGTTGCTACTACACGTCAGCATTCTGTGACGAATAGAGTAGAAGGGAAAAGCCCCTGAAATTAGGCAGCTAGAAGTTCGAGGAGCGACACACGTTGTGCTTTCAAGGAGGACGTTACAGAAAGTCGAGAGTTGTGGATACTTTTCTGCGGAGAAAAAACCCCCCTGTTTTTCAGGCAATGCAGGAGTGGCTCCTTCTCAGCACAATCGCAAAGGTGCGGTTTTTCAATTCACCCCAGAAATGCAAGATTGTTTCCCAAACGTAGGACATTTTCTAACCAAGAAATACCACACTTTTTTCTCCCCCAAAATATGTCATTCTCTTCAAGGAATACCCGATTTCAGCTCAAACATGGGACATTTTCTCCCACACATTACAGGCTCCCCTCTGAAATAGGATCTTTTTTCTCCCACAAAATCCAGCTATCTCCACCCAAATTGGACTATTTTCCTCCAGAAATGCCAGTTTCCTCCTCCCAAATATAATTTCTTCTCTCAGAAGTACAGGTTTTCCCCCCTGAAATACGACACTTTCTCCCAGAAATTACATGTTTTTAAATCCCCAAAATAGGAGAAAATGTCCTGATTTGGGGAGAAAGCAGGTATTTGTCTTAGAAAATGTCCTATTTTGGGGATAAAACAGGTATGTGTGGGTGAATGGGTACTATTTCAGGGGAGAAAGCTGGTATTTGTGGGAGAAAACGTCCTATTTTTGGGGAGTAAGGTGGTATTTCTGGGAGAAGATGTTATATATATGGGAGAAAACTGGCATTTCTGGAAGAAAAAGTCCAATTATGGGGGAGAAAGCAGGTATTTCTGGGAGAAAAGGTTCTATTTTGGGGGAGTGAGGTGGTATTTCTGGGAGAAAATGTCCAGTTTTGGGGAAAAAAGAGGCATTTCTGGGAGAAGAGGTCCTATTTCAGGGGGAAACCTGGTAATTCTGGGAGAAGATGTGATATATTTGGGAGAAATGTGGCATTTCTGGAAGAAAAGTCCAATTTGGGGGGAGAAGGCTGGTATTTGTGGGAGAAAAGGTCCTATTTCCAGGGGGAAACCTGGTATTTCTTGGAGAAGATGTGATATATTTGGGAGAAATCTGGCATTTCTGGAAGAAAATGTCCAATTTGGGGGGAGAAGGCCGGTATTTGTGGGAGAAAAGGTCCTATTTGAAGGGGGAAACCTGGTATTTCTTGGAGAAGATGTTCTATACTTGGGAGAAATCTGGAATTTCTGGAAGAAAATTTCCAATTTGAGGGATAAAAGAGGTATTTGTGGGTGAAAAGGTCCTATTTGAAGGGGGAAACCTGGTATTTCTTGGAGAAGATGTGATATATTTGGGAGAAATGTGGCATTTCTGGAAGAAACTGTCCTATTTTGGGGATAAAAGAGGTATTTGTGGGTGAAAAGGTCCTATTTGAAGGGGGAAAGCTGGTATTTCTTGGAGAAGATGTGATATATTTGGGAGAAATCTGGCCTTTCTGGAAGAAACTGTCCTATTTTGGGGATAAAACAGGTATTTGTGGGTGACAAGGTCCTATTTGAAGGGGGAAACCTGGTATTTCTTGGAGAAGATGTGATCTATTTGGGAGAAATGTGGCATGTCTGGAAGAAACTGTCCTATTTTGGGGATAAAACAGGTATTTGTGGGTGACAAGGTCCTATTTGAAGGGGGAAACCTGGTATTTCTTGGAGAAGATGTGATATATTTGGGAGAAATCTGGCATTTCTGGAAGAAAATGTCCTATTTTGGGGATAAAAGAGGTATTTGTGGGTGAAAAGGTCCTATTTGAAGGGGGAAAGCTGGTATTTCTTGGAGAAGATGTGATATATTTGGGAGAAATGTGGCATTTCTGGAAGAAAATGTCCAATTTGGGGGGAGAAGGCTGGTATTTGTGGGAGAAAAGGTCCTATTTCAGGAGGAATCCTGGTATTTCTTGGAGAAGATGTGATCTATTTGGGAGAAATGTGGCATTTCTGGAAGAAACTGTCCTATTTTGGGGATAAAAGAGGTATTTGTGGGTGAAAAGGTCCTATTTCCAGGGGGAAAGCTGGTATTTCTTGGAGAAGATGCGATATTTGGGAGAAATCTGGCATTTCTGGAAGAAACTGTCCTATTTTGGGGATAAAACAGGTATTTGTGGGTGAAAAGGTCCTATTTGAAGGGGGAAACGTGGTATTTCTTGGAGAAGATGTGATATATTTGGGAGAAATGTGGCATTTCTGGAAGAAACTGTCCTATTTTGGGGATAAAACAGGTATTTGTGGGTGAAAAGGTCCTATTTCAAGGGGGAAAGCTGGTATTTCTTGGAGAAGATGTGATATATTTGGGAGAAATGTGGCATTTCTGGAAGAAATGTCAAATTTGTGGGGAGAAGGCTGGTAATTTGTGGGTGAAAAGGTCCTATTTCAAGGAGGAATCCGGTATTTCTTGGAGAAGATGTGATGTATTTTGGGAGAAATCTGGCATTTCTGGACGAAACTGTCCAATTTGGGCGGAGAATCTGCTATTTGAGGGAGTAAAGGTCTTATTTCCAGGGGGAAACGTGGTATTCTTGGAGAAGATTGACTATATTGGGAGAAATTGGCCTTTCTGGAAGAAACTGTCCTCTTTGGGGACAAAGTGGTATTTGCCGGAGAAAAGGTCCTATTTGAAGGGGGAAACGTGGTATTTCTTGGAGAAGATGTGATCTATTTGGGAGAAATGTGGCATTTCTGGAAGAAACTGTCCTATTTTGGGGATGAAACAGGTATTTGTGGGTAAAAGGTCCATTGAAGGGGGAAACCTGGTATTTCTTGTAGAAGATGTGATCTATTGGGAGAATGGGCATGTTCTGGAGAAACCGTCCTATTTGGGGCTAAAACAGGTATTTGTGGGTGAAAGGTCCTATTCTCAAAGGGGAACCCTGGTATTTCCTTGGAGAAGATGTGATCATTTGGGAGAAATGTGACATTTCTGGCAGAAATGGTCCTATTTGGGAAAAAGAGGTATTTGTGGGTGGAAAGGTCCTATTTGAAGGGGGAAACCTGGTATTTCTTGGAGAAATGTGATCTATTGGGAGAAATGTGGCATTTTCTGGAAGAAAGTGTCCAATTTTGGGGATAAAAGAGGTATTTGGGTGAAAAGGTCCTATTTGAAGGGGGAAAAGCTGGTATTTCTTGGAGAAGATGTGATAGATTTGGCAGAAATGTGGCATTTCTGGCAGAACTGTCCCTCTTTTTGGGGATAAAAGAGGTATTTGTGGGAGAATAGGCCATTTCAGGAGGGTCCTGGTATTTCTTGGAGAAGAGGGATCTATTTGGGAAACTGGCCTTTCGGAAGAAACTGTCCTCTTTTGGGGATAAAAGAGGTAGTGTGGGTGAAAAGGCCTATTT
>JADANK010000804.1:0-15167 GCA_021292215.1 Lophura nycthemera
GCAGAGCCCATGGGGAACCCAATAGGAGCCCAATGGGGAACCGACACAGAACCAATGGGGAACCCAAAAGGAACCCAATGGGGAACCCAAAAGGAACCCAATGGGGAACCAACACAGAACCCATGGGGAACCACGCAGAGTCAATGGGGAACCAACACAGAATCCATGGGGATCCCAATAGGAGCCCAATGGGGAACCAACACAGAACCAATGGGGAACCACACTGAACCAATGGGGAACCAACGCAGAGCCCATGGGGAACCCAATATGGAGCCCAATGGGGAACCAAGACAGAACCCAATGGGAACCCAACATGGAACTCAATGGAGAACCAACACAGAACTCAGGAACCCAACACGGAACCCAGGAACCCAACATGGAACCCAACACAGAACCCAACAGGGAGAACCCAACAGGGAGAACCCAACATGGAACCCAACACATAACCCAGGAACCCAACATGGAACCCAACACGGAACCCAACACGGAAAACCCAACACAGAGCCCAACATGGAGAACCCAACACAGAACCCAGTGCGGAACCCACCCCCCATAACCTCCCAACCCCAACACCCCCCTCCCCCCCCACTTCTCCCCCTCCCCACACCCACCTGCAGCCTGGCCACCACCTGCTCGGCCTCTCCGTGGGGCAGCCTCAGCCCCACGCTCTCCCCCGCCCCATAGAAGATCTCGACTCCTCCATCCACGTAGGCCCAGCCCAGGACGTCCCTGCACGCGGCGCTCAGCAGCACCCGGCCCTCCTGGGGGGTCACCAGGACCACCCGCTCCGCCGCCACCCCCAACAAACACGCCATCTCCTCTCCCCCCTCCCCCCCGACCCACGCCTTCGCCCCCCACACCAGCGCCCCCCCGACCACCGCGTCGCCCCCCGCGGTGACCCCCGCCCTCCGGCGGACCCCCAGGACCGGGAGGCCGCGGGTGGGGGCTGCGGGGGGGGGTCCGTTGGCGTGGGAGCGGGCGAGTTCGCGGAGGTACTGGTGGCGGGTGCGGGCAGCCATGGCCCCCAGGCGGCCCCCCCGGGAGGCGGCGTTTTCACCGTTGATGGCTTTGGCCAAAAGGAAATGGCGGAGTTGGGGGCCTCGGGGGAAGCGCTGCCCCACGGCGATGGGGGGGCCAAAGGGGGGGGTGTCGTCCGAGCGGGTCACTGCCACGCTGTTGGGGGGGGGTAGGGGGTAAGTGAGGGAGTGGGGTGAGGGGGGGGGAGTCCGAGGTGGAGCCACCCCGATGGGGACAGCCCATAGGGACACCCCAGCCCCACAGTGACACCCCTGCCCCATAAGAACGCCCCATACAGACAACCCATAGGGACACCCCAGCCCCACACGGACACCGTAGGCCCATAGGACGCTCCCTAGAGACACCCCAGCCCCACAAAGACACCACACACAGACACCTCAGCCCCACAGAGACACCCCACAGGGACACCCCAGCCCCACGGGGACACCCCACTCCCCCACTAACACCCCACAGGGACCCCCAGCCCCACATGGACATCCTGGACTCACAACGAGGCACCCCAACTCCACATTGACACCCCAGCACCATAAGGACACCCCACACGGACCCCCCAGCCCCACAGAGACATTATATAGGAATCCCCCAGCCCCACACAGACCCTGCACAGAGACACCCCAACCCCACATTAACACCCCATAGAGACAACCCAGCCCCACAGGGACACCACAGAGAGACTCCTCAGCCCCACAGGGACCCCCGGCCCCACAGGGACACCACAAAGAGACACCCCAGCCCTACAGGGACCCCCAGCCCCACAGGGACACCACAAAGAGACACTCCGGCCCTACAGGGACCCCCAGCCCCACAGGGACACCACAGAGACACCCCAGCCCTACAGGGACCACCTGCCCCACACGGACACCCCACAGGGACATCCCAACCCCACACCAACACCCCACAGAGACACCCCATCCCCACATTGCCACCCCATAGGGACAACCCACTCCCACCCCCCACCTGTAGGACGTGTGGGGCGTGCAGGGTTGGTGCACTCGCACGACGATGAAGACGTGCTGGAAGTGGGAGCGGATGGCGCGGGGGGAGAAGGGCAGCGCTCCAGGCTCCTGGAAGACGATGGTGACGATGTCGTTCCCGATGTGCCGCTTCCGCAGGAGCTGCCGTGGGGAACAACGGGGTGGGGGGGGTTATGTGGGGTGAGTTTGGAGCCCCATAGATGTGCCCGACCCCCCCGGATGCAGCCTGAGCCCCACGGACCTGCTGGGGGTTGGTGGGGGTGAAGGGCAGCATGGTGCTGACGTGGAACATCACCTCGTAGCCGTGGTACGTGGTGTAGAGCGAATGCGTCCCCGTCGAGTCGGCTGTGGGGCACGGCCGTCCTCATGGCCCCACAGCCACACATCCTCCACCCCATAGCCCACATCCCCAAACATCCCATTCCATACCCCCCACCCCACAGCGCCCACCCCATAGCCCATATTCCCCACCCCATAACACCCCCCAACCCCCCATAACCCCTCATCCCCGCCCACACCATCACCCCCCATGCCCCTTCACCCCCATTCCCCCCATTCTCCCCCCATCACCTGCCATCCCCCAACCCACCCCATTGTCTTCTCCCCCACCCCTATAAACCCCTCACCCCACCCATAACCCCTCACATCCCATCACCCCCTCAAGCCCCTTCACTCCCAAACCCCTCACCCCATGTCTGGCCCCCCACCCCACCCCCCCATTCTTTCCCCCTCCCCATCACCATAACCCCTCACCCCCCACCCCCTCCACCGCCCATGGCCCCCTCACCTCCCCACCCGGCCCACCCCCCCCTTCACCCCCTACACCACCCCATGCCCCCCCACCCCGCCCCCCCACCCCCTTCCCCCCCCATTCCCCTTACCCCCCCCACCCCCATAACTTCCACCCCCCCCCCCCATCTCTCCCCACCCCCCATCCCCAAAACCCCTCACCCCCCACCAACCCCCCACCCCCAACCCACCACCCCCTACACCCCTCAAACCCACCCCCCCCACCCATCCCTCCCCCAGCCCCCCCCTCCCCCCCCCATCACCCCCTTCCCTCCCCCCCCCCCCAGCCCCCCCCCCCAACCCCCATAACCCCTCACCCCCTAATGCTCCCTCCCCCACCCCCCCATTCCCTCCCGCACCCCCCCATAACCCCCCCCCCATCCCCATAATTCCCTCTCCCACCCCCCCATGTCCCCTCACCCCCCATCCCTGCCCACTCCATCCCCCTTCAACCCCCCTCTCCCACCCCCATAACCCCCTCACCCCCATAATTCCCTCCCCCCCCACCCCATAACCCCCCACCCCCATCCCCTCCTTCCCCTCCCCACCCCATACCACCGCTGCCCCACCCCATTCCCCATTCCTCCCCCCCCATCCCTCCCCTCTCCCCTCCCCATCCCCCCCACCATTCCCCTCCCCCCATTCCCCCCATTCCCCCTCCACCCCCATACCCCTCACCCCCACCCCCCCATTCCCTCCCCACCAAACCCCCCCCCCCCCCCCCCCGGCCCCCCACCCCCAAACCCTCCCCCCCGCCCCCCCCCCCCCCCCCTCACTCTTGGTGTCCAGCTGTGCCCTGTAGTGCCGGAAGCCTCGCAGCCTCACGCGCGTGCCCAGCAGCGCCAGGAACTCGAGGAAGGGCGGCCCTGCGCTCTCGTTGTTGTACATCTCCTCCTCCGAGCTCTGCCCCCCCCGGCAGTACAGCACCCCCACCTTGCGCTGCAGGCACACCTGTGGGCGTGCAAAACGGCCTCGTGCAAGGGGCGGCCTCGTGCAATGGCCTCGTGCGAGGGGCGGCCTCGGGCGGGGAGTGGCCTCGTGCAACGGCCTCGTGCAAGGGGCAGCCTAGTTTAACAGCCTTGTGCAAGGAATGGCCTCGTGCAAGGAATGGCCTCGTGCAACGGGCAGCCTCATGCATGGAACAGACTTGTGTAAGGCCCTCGTGCAAAGGGCAGCCTCGTGTGATGACCCTGTTTGAGGAGAAGCCTCATGCAAGGGGTGGTCTCGTGCAATGGGCACCTTTGTGTGAGGAGCAGCCTCGTGCAAGGAGCAGCCTCGTGCAAGGAGCAGCCTCGTGCGAGGGGTTGCC
Source organism: Lophura nycthemera (assembly GCA_021292215.1). Taxonomy (NCBI): domain Eukaryota; kingdom Metazoa; phylum Chordata; class Aves; order Galliformes; family Phasianidae; genus Lophura; species Lophura nycthemera. The sequence continues at coordinate 4,111 of JADANK010000804.1, forward strand.
TTGTGTGAAGAGTGGCCTCGTGCAAGGTACTGCCTCGTGCAAAGGGTGACTTCATGTGAGGCCTGCCCCTGTGCACGGCCTTGCTCACGTGTGAGGTTTGTCCTCGTGCAAGGCGTGTCCTCATGGAGGATTTGTTCTCGTGCAAGGTCTGCTCCTTGTACGACGCCTGCCTAAATGTAAGGCTTACCCTCGTGCAAGGCCTGCCCTCGTGCAAGGTTTGAGCCTACATGCAACCTGCCCTTGTGCAAACCACAGCCTCATGCAAGACCTTTTCTTGTGTAAGGCCTCTGGTCCAATGGAAACTCCACCCTCACGCAACCCCCCCTCGTGCAAACCCCCCCCCTCGTGCAAAATCCCCCTTGTGCAACCCCCCCCCTCGTGCACTCACCCCTTGCTCATCCACCTTGAGCAGCGTGTCGGGCACGGCGGGGGAGGGGTCGGCCAAACGCAGCGCCTGCGCCCCCCCCCCGGGCAGCAGCAGCTCCAGGAGGCGCCGGGGGGGGACCCCGGCCCTGGATCCGGGGGGGCGGACGTGGGGGGGCAGAGCCTCCTCCAGCACTGAGCCACGCAGGGCACGCAGCTATGGGGGGGGGAGGGGCATAAAATGGGGGGGAGGCACACGGGGGGGGTCTCAGAAGGGGGGGGGGCCCAAGAGAGGATGGGATTCCGAAAGAAGGGCGGGGGCGGTCACAAAATGGGGGAGGCACAAAAGTGGGAGGGGGCACCTTCTCATACATTGCCCCCCCAGACCCTCCTTTCCACATATTGCCCCCCCCGTACATTGCCCCCCCCCCCACATTCCTCCCTCCATATATTGCCCCCCCCACATTCTCCCCTGACCTCTCACACACATTGCCCCCCCCCGAGCCCCCCCAATATTGCCCACCCCATGCCCCACCCCAAGTCCATACAACCCTTCCATACCCCCTGGGCCCCCTCCTCGCCCCCCTCCCATTGCTGCCCCCCTATAAATCCCCCCCCCACCTGCCCGGTTCTCACCATGACTCGATGCAGGACGTGCCCCCCCCATTTTAACCCCCCCCCCCATTATTTCTTGCCCCCCACCTGCCCGGTCCTCACGATGACCCGATGCAGGACCCTCATCCCGCGCTCCTCACGCCGCACTGACACGGCCATGGGCCCCCAGCGCTCGTCTTCCCCCAGGAAGTTCAGGTGCTCTAAATGGGGGGGGGGGGTAAGGGGGGGCACCAGGGGTCAGAGGTCACCGACGGCCCCCCCTCTTCCCCCCCGCCCACCACGGTGCCCCCATGACCTCACCATAAAATGTCACCATGGCCCCATACTGTGTCCCACCTCCCCCGGGACCCACACACCCACACAATGTCCCCACGTCCCCCCCCCCATACACAATGTGCCCCCCCCAACCCACACAATATCCCCAATGTCCCCACAACATGTCCCCGTCCCCCCCCCCACAATGTCCCCACAATCCCCCCCCACCCATCCATTGTCCCCCCCCCAATGCCCCCCCTCACACACAACGCCCCCCCTCACACCCCTACAGTCCCCCCCCTACACACAATGCCCCCCCTCACCCCTACAGTCCCCTTCCCCCCCCCCCCACCCCCCACGGTGCTGCCCCCCTCCGCCCCCCCCTCACCTTTCCCATAGAAGTACTTGCGGTAGAACCCGGCCCCCCCATCGCAGTGCTCGATGGCGTGGGGGGGTCTCTCCCCGGGGGGGGGCTCCTCCAGGACCGCCACCGCCGCATTGGGGACGTGGCCGAGGCCGGGGGGCTCATTCCGGGGGGGGGTCCCCAACCCCTCCTCCTTTTCCCCCCCCACCTCACATACGAAACGGGGGCAGCTCAGCACCAACGCGTCCCCAGCATCGGGTTGGGGTTGAGGGGGGGTCCGGAATTCGGGGGGGTCTCCCGTTTCGGGAGGAGGGTCCAAATGAGCGGCCGACGCTCCCGAAGTGCCGGGGGGGTCCGGGGGGGTTTCGAAAGGATCGAATACGATGCTCTGAACATCGTAATGGGCCACGAAATGGGGCCAGGGGGGGCGGGGAAAATCCTCGGGACCCCCACCCCCTGCCGCCCCCCCTCCTAAACCCAACAGCACCAAAGGGTCCCGGAAGCGGCGGGGGCCGCCCGCCCCCCCCGGGGGGGTTTCCTCGTGGCTGTGGGTGCGAGCGCGGGGGGAGGGGGGGGTCCCCAAAGCGGCCTCACTGCTGCTGCGTTGGAGGGTTGTGGGGGGGCGGCTGTGGGAGGGACCCCCCCGCATTTTGCGAAGGAAGAGGTCGTCGGATTGCATGACCCCCCCCCGTCCCCGGCTTCGGGACGCCCCCCGCTACAAAATTGTAATGAACCCCTTTGGGATCCCCCCCCTCCCCCCAAAATTACACTGAGCCCCTTGGGATCCCCACCCGCCAACCACACTGATCCTCTTTGGGACCCCCCCTCTCTCACACTGAACCCCCCCCCCAATTAAACTGATCCTCTCCCCTCCCCCCGGGGGGGCTTGTAAGGAAAGGATTCTCTTCGCCCTGTTTTATCAATGGAACCGTGGGAACCGCTCCTTCTCTTCGATTGGCTGAGAGGTCTCTCCCGCGCGGAGGCTCCGCCCCTTTTTCCCACGCCCCCCTCCCCTCGGGGCGGCCTCAATGAGGAGAACGCGGGGGGGGGGGGAGCGGGGGGGCTGCGGTCGCTGCTGTCCTTCGGGGGCGACGAAACCTGAGGGGAGGGCGGTCAGGGGGGGTCCCTCATGTCCCGACCTCCCCCCCCTCCCACAGTCACTGCTTTGGTCCCCAGTACCACAAACTGGGGCTGCCCCCAACCCAACCCCCCCTCATTGATCCACTTCCTACCCCCCACCCGTTTTATCGGGGGAAGTGGGGGGGGAGAGGCAGAGCCCCAAATCCGGGGGGCGAACCAACCGTGGGGGGTCTCAGGGGTCGGGGAAAGGGGGGAGGATCTATGGGGGGGGCTATGGAGCCAAGGAGGGGCTGCTTCTTGGGAGAGGGGGGGGCCCTGTAGGGGTGGAGGGTTTCTATAGGGCAGGTGGGGGGGGCTATGGGGCCAGAGGGGTCCTATGGGGTGAAGGCCCTACAGGGTGAAGGCCCTGCGGGGTTGGGGGGGTGGATGAGGGGCCGGGGGGGGGCCTGTGGGGGTCAGAGAGGATTTATGGGGCTTGAGGAGGGGGGGTCCTTTTTGGGGAAGGGGTCTATGGGGTGAGGGGGGGCATTATGGGGCCATTGGAGGATCTATGGGGTGGGGGAGGCCCTATGGGGCTGGGGGGGGGGTCACTATGGGGCCGGGGGGGGGCGGGGCCTGGCTGACGCCGGCGGTTTCCGGGCAGACGGGAAGCGCTGCCCCCCCCCCCATCCTGCAACGCACCACAAAACGTGCACGGGAAAAGCGGGGGGGTCCCGTGTGCCCCCTCCCCCCCACCCACACCCCGAGACCCCCCGACCCCCCCCCCAAAGTTCGCTGCCGCCCTCGTGACCTTTCGTGACCTCACACATCCTGTGCCCCCCCCCTCCATCTCTCACTTCCCCCCCCCTCAGATCAACCTCCGCTTCCCCCCCCACAACTTCCGGCCCCACATCCGGACCCCCCCCCTTTCCTCGTGCAACCCCCCCCCCCCATGCACCCCTGTGGCAAACCCCCGTGCAAAGCAACCCTTGTGCAACTCCCCCCCCAATGCAACTCCCCCCCAAATGCGCCCTGGTGCAAAGCCCGCCGTGCACAACCCCCGTGCAAAGCCCCACCGTGCAAAGCCCTTGTGCAAAACACACCGCAGGTTCCTCGTGCAAAGGACTTTGTGCAAAACCCCCGTGTGTGCAAATGCAACCCCAGTGCAACACACTCGTGCAACACCCATGGTGCACAAGCCTCGTGAAACACCCCCCTCCCCGTGCAAAACAACGCGGTGCAACACCAACGCACAACCCTCGAGCAAAGCAAGTCGTGCGCAGCTCTCACGCAAAACACTTGTGCAAAACCGAGCTGTGCAGAGCCTCCCTCGTGCAAAATGCTCGTGCAAAGCCCGGCCGCGCCGCCTCCGTGCAAACACACTCTGCAACGCCATTGTGAGCTCCCCGTGCAAACAAACACCCGGCACACGCTCCTCGTGCAAAACCCTCGTGCAAAGCCACCCCACGCGTGGAAAATGCCCTTCAAAGCCCCCATGCACCCCCCTCCCCGCTGTCAACTGCGTGTGCAAAGCCCTCCCGATGCACAACCCTTCCTTGTGCAAAACCCTCGTGCAAAGCAACCTCCCCCCCCCCACCCCCTTTTCCACACAGCCGCTTTTCACCCCATTTATTTTGGAGGGGGGGGCACAGATGGGGTCCCTATGGGAGGGTAAATGGGGGGGAACCTGTGGTGCAAGGGGGGGGGTCCCAGTTGTGCAAGGGGGGGCAGAGAGGGGTCCTTATGGGGGGGGGATACGTGCAATGGGGGGCAATGGTGCAAGGGCTGGGGTAACGGGGAAGGGGGGGGACACAGAGGGGTCCCTATGTATGCGGAGGGGGAAACGTGGAGGGGGGGTCCCAATTGTGCAAGGGGGGGCACCAGCGTCCTACCTCAGCACCACGGGGCTTCCGCAGCACTCAGCTTTGGGGGGGTCCTATTTTTTTTGGGGGGGGGGGGGGGGCACCGCTCTGTCCCCACAGCAGCGTTACAAGTGAAGAGGCCGCACTTCCCCCCCCCCCCTCCCCCACTTCTCTACCTCCCCCCCCCCTCCTGCCCCGGTGCCCCCGCCCTTCCCCTTCCTTTCAGTGCCCCCCCCATTTCCCAACCCCTCCCCGCCCCATATCCGGGACCCCCCCGGGACAGCACAGCGGCCCCACCCGGCGCGGAGGGTAAAAGATATGAAATAAAATTATCTTACCCCCCCCGCAGAGATCTTAGGACCCATAGGGACCCACAGGAGACATGAGGACCCATGGGACCCACAGGAAACAAAGGGACCCACAGACACCCATAGGGACCTATAGAGATCTATAGGAAACTTACAGACTCATGGGGCCCATAGGGGCCTACAGAAGACGTAGGGACCCACAGGGACCCATAGGGACCCACAGACACCCATAGGAGGCAAAGGGACCTACAGACACCCATAGAGACCTATAGAGATCCATAGGAAACTTAGAGACTCATGGGGCCCATAGGGGTCTACAGGAGATGTAGGGACCCACAGACACCCATAGGGACCCGCAGGAGACATAGGGACCCACAGGAACCCATAGGGACCCATGGGACCTATAGGGACCTATAGGAGACATAGGGACTCACAGAGATCCATAGAGACCCATCGGAGACATAGGGACCCACAGGGACCCATAGGAAATATAGGGACCCACAGAGACCTATAGGAGACAAAAGGACCCACAGAGACCCACAGGGACCCATAGGAGACATAGGAACTCACAGAGACCTATAGGAGACATAGGGACCTATAGAAGACATAAAGACCCATAAGGGCCCATAGGGGCCCACAGGAAACATAAGGACCTATGGGACCCATAGGGACATATAGGAGACATAGGAACTCGCAGACACCCATAGGGACCTACAGGGATCTATAGAGAACTATAGGAAACTTAGAGACTCATGGGGCCCATAGGGACCCACAGGAGACTTAAGGACCCATGGGATCCATAGGGACCTATAGGAGACAAAGGGACCCACAGACATCCATAGGGGCCTACAAGGACCTATAGAGACCTGCAGGAAACTTAGGCACTCATAGGACGCATGCAGACCTACAGCAGACATAAGGACTCACAAACACCCATAGGAACCTATAGGGCTCCATAGAGACCTATAGAAACCTATAGGAAACTTAGAGAGTTGTAGGAGCCATAGAAACCTATGGAAGATGTAAGAACCCATGCAGAGAGACCCATAAGAACACATAGGAGACACAGAGATCCACAAAGCTTTACTAAAGTATAAAGAAAGACACAGGGACCCGTATACGGATCTACAGAAATCTACAGGAGACACAGGGATCCAGGGGACCCATAGGAACCCACCAGAGACAAAGAGACCCATATAGGGTAGCTGGGGCCATATAGGGCAGTTAGGGGCCCATATAGGGCAGATGAGGCCATATAGAGCAGTTAGGGGGCCCACATAGGGCAGCTAGGGGCCCATATGGGACACTTAGGGAGCCCATGGAGCTGCTTTAGGGCCGAGGGAATCCCGCAGGGCCCACAAACCCCCTCAGAACCACCACGAGGGGCTGCCCCTCCTCATTCCTCCCACTCACCGCCACGGGGCGAAGTGGAGCACGGGGAATGGATCCCTCTACCACCACGGGGCGGCTATGGGGCGGCTATGGGGCGGCTATGGGGCAGCCGCGCGCCGTGCGCCGGGCCCAGGCTCAGCTCTCCACAGCGAAGGGCGTGGCCGCGCCGCCTTCCCGCCCTCCGCGCTCTCAGCCAATCAGCGCCCGCCTCCCTTCGCGCCCGACGCCGCCGCCACGCGCACGGCCGTTGGCCCCGCCCCCGCCCTCCCGGCGCGCGTGCGCGGCCATGACGTCACATCCGCTTCAGCCCTTCTGTCGCAGCCAATCGGAGCGCGGCTACGGCGCGCGGGCCAAGGGCCGGGGTCAAGGGTCAGAGCTCAGCCAAGATGGCGGCGGCGGCGCCGGGGCGGTGAGCGAGCGGCGGACCGGGACCCGACCCCCCCCTCACGGCCCCGTGACCCCCAGTTATCCTTTCCCTCTGTGCCCCCCCGCTGCTCTCCGCTACCTCCGGGCTCCCTCGGACCCCCGTAGGCCGCCATCCCTTGCAGCGTGTCTGGGGGGGGCTCCGGTGGGATCCGGTTGCGGCCTAGCAGGCCCCGGTTGCGGCCTAGCAGCCCCGCCCGCCTCTCATCGCTTCCCCGTTTCCCCCCCCCTCAGGCGGCGGCCGGTGCTGCTGCTGCTCGGAGCCGTTTACCTCGGGCTCAGCACGGCCGTGGATCGGAGCAACTTCAAAACGTGCGAGCAAAGCAGTTTCTGCAGGTGGGGACCGGGTACTTTTAACCACCCCCCCCGGTACCCGTTGTGGGTGGGGGGGGGCGGTCGTTGAGCTCCCCCCCTCTCCCTCCCCGGTTTCCCGTTGTAGGCGGCAGCGCAGTTTCCAGCCCGGCCGCTCTCCGTACCGAGCGCTGTTGGATTCGTTGCAGCTCAGCCCCGAATCCGCCACGGTGCAGGTGGTCAATGAGGCCACCAAGGTGAGGGGGGGGGTCATGGGGGGCGGTGGGGGGGGGGTCTGAGGGGGTTTGGGGAGAGGGTGTGGGGGGGCGGGGTTGGAGGGGGATTTGGGGGGAGTCCGAGGGGGGGTTGGGTTTGGGGGTTGGGATGTTTTGGGGTGGGGTTATGGGGGGTTTGGGGGGGATTGAGAAGTTTTGAGGTGGGGGCTGGGGAGAGGCTTGGGGGTCCGGGGGGTTTGGGGGGGAGGTCGGGGAAAAAGTTTGAGGGGTTGGAGGGAGGGTTCTGGGGGGGTATTGGGGAAGGGGTCTGAGGGGGTTGGGGTGGGAGGGCAGAGGGACTGGGGGGGGGTGGGTGTTTGGGTTTGGGGTTTGAGACGTTTTGGGGTGCAGTTATGGGGGGGTTTGGGGGGGTCTGAGGGGTTTGGGAGGGTGGAGGTGTTGGGGTTTGGGATTGGGATGTTTTGGGGTGGGGTTATGGGGGGCTTGGGGGGGGGGGGGATTGAGGGGGGTTTGGGGGAAGGTATGGGAAAAAGTTTGAGGGGTTTGGGGGGAGGGTTTGGGGGGGTCCAGGAGGGTTTTGGGGAGGGGTCTGAGGGGGTTTGGGGTGGGGGGCTGGGGGGGTGTTGGGTTTTTTGGGGGGGGGTGTTGGGTTTGGGTTGGGATGTTTTGGGGTGCAGTTTTGGGGGGGTCTAAGGGGGAGGGTTTGGGGGGGGGATTGGGAGGTTTAGGGGGGATTGGGAGGTTTTGGGGGGGGGATTGAGCAGTTTGGGGTTGGGGGGGGCTGAGGCAGGGAGGGGATTGAGAGGATTTTGGGGAACTGGGAGGTTCAAGGGGGGTTCTGGGGAGATTTGGTGGTCTGGAGGGGTTGAGATTAGGGTGGGGGGGTTATTGTGCCCCCCATAAACCCTCTTTTGCCCCCCCCTCCCCCCGGGGGTGCGGGGGGGGGTTTGGGGCGAATTTTTGGAGCTCTTTGAAGGGGCTCTGTAGGGGGATCTGGGGGCTTTATGAGGGCGATTATTGGATTGACTTTCACAGAGAAGGGATTGTTGAGGGTGGGGGGGGAGGGGACGGGGGTCTCGGGACCGTTTTGCCCCCCGTAACCCCCCCCTTTGCCCCCCCCAGGTCCCGTTGCAGTTGGAGCTGCAGGCTCTGCACTCCAACATCACCCGCCTGCGGCTCAGGGAGCTGCGCCCGCTGCGCCCGCGCTACGAGGTGCCCGACGTGCTGGTGGGAGACCTCCCCCAGCCCGAGCCGTGAGTCTCACAGCCCCCCCCCCACGTTGAGGGGAGGGTCCTCAGCAACCCCCCCCCAACAATTCTGTGCCCTTTGTTGGTGATTTTTGGGGGTCTTGTAAGCAAAGAGCTTGTTTAACGTAACACCCCTTCCCTTCAGGTGTTTTCTGAGCCCTTTATTGGGGGTAACCTGGTGGGAGACCCCTCCCATCCCAAGCTTTGAGTCTCACAGCACCCCCCCACATTGAGGAGGGGCTCTCAGCAACCCCCCCCAACAATTCTGTGCCCTTTGTTGATGATTTTTGGGGTCCCGTAAGCAAAGAACTTGTTTAACGTAACACCCCTTCCCTTCAGGTGTTCTCTGAGCCCTTTATTGGGGGTAACCTGGTGGGAGACCCCTCCCATCCCAAGCTTTGAGTCTCACAGCCCCCCCACATTGAGGGGGGGGCCTCAGCAACCCCCCCCCCCAATAATTCTATGCCCTTTGTTGATGATTTTTGGGGGTCCCGTAAGCAAAGAACCTTCCAAAGTAACTCCCCCTTCCCCTTAAGTGTTGTCTATCCCCTTCATTGGGGATAACCTGGGGGGAGACCCCCCCCATCCTGAGCCTTGACTCTCACAGCCCCCCCAGATTGAGGACCCCCCCCCCCCCCCAGGTGTCAGGCTGGGATGAAGGCAGCATGGAGCTGTCGTGGGGGGGTCCTGGGGGGCATTTAAAGACCCCCCCTCCCCCCAGATGTGTTCCTAAGCCCATTGAACCCCTTCTCTCCCTATCCCCCCCCCCAGGCTGTCGGTGTCAGGCCGTGATGAGGGCAGCGTGGAGCTGTTGTGGGGGGGTCTGGGGTGGCACTGGGGTGATAATTTGGGGGGAGTCTTCACTTATAAGACCCTCAAAAGTCAATATTTCCCTCTCAGTTCCCATTTGAAGAGTCCCCCTTCCCCCAAATTACTCCTAAGCCCATTGAGCCCCTTCTTTCCCATTGCCCCCCCCAGGTTGTTTGTGTTGGGATGAGATGAGGGCAGCGTGGGGGGGTCTGGGGAGGCATTTAAAGATCCCCCTCCCCCCAAATGTACTCCTAAGCCCATTGAACCCCTTCTCTCCCTATCCCCCCCCTCAGGCTGTCAGTGTCAGGCCGTGATGAGGGCAGCGTGGAGCTGTCGTGGGGGGCTGGGGGGGCACCGGGGTGATAATCTGGGGGGGGTCTTCGCTTATAAGACCCTCAAAAGTCAATCTTTCCCCCCCACTTCCCATTTGAAGACCCGCCCTCCCCCCAAATTACTCCTAAGCCCATTGAGCCCCTTCTCTCCCTATCCCCCCCCCCCAGGCTGTCGGTGTCAGGCCGTGACGAGGGCAGCGTGGAGCTGTCGTGGGGGGGTCCCGGGGGTCTCCGGCTGCTGCTGACAGCGCAGCCTTTCCGCCTGGACGTTCTGCAGGGCTCTGAGCCCCTCTGCAGCGCCAACGCCCGCGGGCTGCTGCTCTTTGAGCATCTCCGGCAGCGGCCCGGGCAGCAGCAAGGGTGAGTCTGACCCCCCCTTACGTAAAACCCCCCCTAAGCACACAGGAATGGCCCTGAAGCGTCCCTGAATGCCCTGAAAAGCACCCAAAATGGTCTTAAATAACCTGAAAAGTGGCCAAAATGTCTCTAAATACCCCCAAATAGGCCTAAATATTCTGAGAACCCCCCCAAAATATGCCCCCAGATATGCCTGAATAGTCTGAGAGTGAATCTGATTCCCCCCCCCTAAATAAAACCCCCCCTAAGCACACAGGAATGGCCCTGAAATGTCTCTAAATGTCCTGAAAAGCACCCAAAATGGCCTTAAATAACCTGAAAAATGGCCAAAATGTCTACAAATACCCCAAAATACCCCCAATATGCCTAAATAGTCTGAGAAGCCCCCCCAAAATATGCCCCCAAACACCCTGAAATATGCCTAAATATTCATAGAACCCCCCAAGTACCCCCAATTATGGGTAAGTGCTCTGAGAACACCCCAAAATACACCCCAAAATATCCCCAAGTATGCCTAAATACCCCAAACTCCCCCCCAAATACCCCCCAAATACTTTAAAGTGCCCCCAAAATACCTTGAATTGGCCCCCAAATACAGAGAAATATCCTCAAAATATCCCCAAATACTTCAATGTACCCAACAATGCTCCCCCACTACTCCTAAATACCTTTGAAATACCTTTTAGCATTTCCTAATACCCCGTAAATATTCCTAAACGCATCCAAGCTACCCCCCAAAAAAACCCCAAATGCCCTCAAAATATCCCAGGATATCCCAAAGTACCCCACAATGCCCCCAAATATTCTAAAATGCCCCCATAATATCCCTTAATATTCTCTAACACCCCCCAAATATTCCTAAATACCCCCAAAATACCCCAAAATGCCCCCACCATACCCCCAAATATCCTAAAATGCCCCCATAATATCTCTTAATATTCCCTAATACCCCCCAAATATTCCCAAATACCCCCAAAATTCCCCCAAATGCCTCCCAAATACCCCACAATGCCCCCAAATGTTCCTTAATACCCCCCCAAAATCCCTTAATATCTCTTAATACCCCCCTAATATTTTGAAGTACCTCCAAAATGCCCCCAAAATACCCCCAAAATACCCCATGCCCCAAATACCCCCCATAAC
>JADANK010000805.1:0-13359 GCA_021292215.1 Lophura nycthemera
CAACCCCCCCAAAATAACTACAACCCCACTACAACCCCCAACCAAACCCCACACAACCCCACAACAACCCCGCAACAACAACCCCACAACAACCCCACAACCACAAACAACCCCAACAAACCCCATAATACCAACCCCCCAATCACCCCCCCTAACTACAACCCACAACAACCCCGTAAACTACACAACCCCGGTAACTACAACCCCACAACCCCATAACAACCCCACAACTACAGCCAACAACCCCATAACTACAACCCCGTAACAACCCCACAACAACCCCGTAACTACAAACCCCATAACTACAACCCCACAACCCCACAACAACCCCACAACAACCCCATAACTACAACCCCACTACAACCCCGCAACAACCCCACAGAAACCCCACAGCAACCCCATAACAACCCCATAACAACAACCCCGCAACAACCCCACAACTACAACCCCACAACAACCCCGTAACCACAACAACCCCACAGCAACCCCATAACTACAACCAACAACCCCATAACTACAACCCCACAGCAACCCCACAACAACCCCACAGCAACCCCGCAACAACCCCACAGCAACCCCGAACAACCCCACAGCAACCCCACAACAACCCCACAGCAACCCCATAACTACAACCAACAACCCCATAACTACAACCCCACAACAACCCCATAACTACAACCCCACAACAACCCCATAACAACCCCACAACTACAACAACCCCATAACAACCCCATAACAACCCCATAACTACAACAACCCCGCAACAGCAACAACCCCGTAACAGCAACAGCAACCCCATAACCCCATCTGTCACCCCATAACTGCCACCCCATAACTCTCAACCCATAACTTCCACCCCATAACTTCCACCCCATAACTGCCACCCCATAACTGCCACCCCATAACCCTATTGTCACCCCATAAGCGTCACCCCACAACTGCCACCCCATAAGTGTCACCCCATGACTGTCAATGGCCACCCCATAACCGTTGTCACCCCATAACTGTCACCCCTCGTCACCCCACACCCCATTGTGACCCCACAACTGCCCCTCTGTGACTCCATAACCGTGACCCATTGTACCCCAACCCCTTGGACCCAAAAAACCCATTTGACCCCTAATGTGCCCCCCTGGACCCACACCCTGTTGTGACCCCACACCCCATTGTGACCCCAAACTGCCCCCTGTCACCCCATTGTGACCCCAAAACCCCATTGTGACCCCATAACCCCCCTGCTGACCCCATTGTGACCCCAAAACCCCATTGTGACCCCATAACCCCCCTGCTGACCCCATTGTGACCCCAAAACCCCATTGTGACCCCATAACTGTGCCCCCCTGTGACCCCACACCCCGTTGTGACCCCATAACCCCATGTGACCCCATAACCCCCCTACGACCCATGGTGACCCCAAAACCCCATGTGACCCCATAACTGTGCCCCCTTGACCCCACACCCCGTTTGTGACCCCATAACCCCATTGTACCCCATAACCCCCTACTGACCCCATGTGAACCCCAAAACCCCATGTTACCCCCTAACTGTCCCCCCATTGTGACCCCACACCCCACTGTGACCCCATAACTCACCCTGCTACCCCATTGGGACCCCATAACCCCATTGTGCCCTAAATCCCCATTGTGACCCCAAAACCCCATTGTGACCCCAAACTGCCTCCCCATGTACCCCATATCCCCATTGTACCCCATAACGCCCCACTGACCCCACTGTGACCCCATAACCCCATTGTGACCCCATAACCCCCCTACTGACCCCATTGTGACCCCAAAACCCCATTGTGACCCCATAACTGTGCCCCATTGTGACCCCACACCCCACTGTGACCCCATAACCCCATTGTGACCCCATTGTGACCCCATAACTGCTCCCCTGTCACCCCCCTGTGACCCCAGACCCCATTGTGCCCCATAACTGTGCCCCACTGCGACCCTAAAACCCCATTGTGACCCCATAACCCCCCTGCTGACCCCATTGTGACCCATAACCCCATTGTGACCCCAAAACCCCATTGTGACCCCATAACTGCTCCCCTGTCACCCCATATCCCCATTGTGACCCCATAACCGTCCCACTGACCCCACTGTGACCCCATAACCCCATCGTGACCCCATAACCGCCCTGCTGACCCCACTGTGACCCCAAAACCCCGTTGTGACCCCATAACTGTGCCCCCCTGTGACCCCACCCCCATTGTGACCCCATAACCCCATTGCGACCCCAAAACCCCATTGTGACCCCATAACTGTGCCCCCCTGTGACCCCACACCCCGTTGTGACCCCATAACCCCATTGTGACCCCATAACCCCCCTACTGACCCCATTGTGACCCCAAAACCCCATTGTTACTCCATAACTGTGCCCCATTGTGACCCCACACCCCACTGTGACCCCATAACCGCCCTGCTGACCCCATTGTGACCCCATAACCCCATTGTGGCCCTAAATCCCCATTGTGACCCCAAAACCCCATTGTGACCCCATAACTGTGCCCCATTGTGACCCCACACCCCTTTGTGACCCTAAAACCCCATTGTGACCCTAAAACCCCATTGTGACCCCATAACTGCTCCCCTGTCACCCCACTGTGACCCCATAACCGTGCCTCCCTGTCACCCCACACCCCATATCCACCCCATATCCCCTTGTGACCCCATAACTGTGCCTCATTGTCACCCCACACCCCATTGTGACCCCAAAACCCCATTGTGACCCCATAACTGCCCCCCTGTGACCCCAAAACCCCATTGTGACCCCAAACCCCATTGTGACCCCATAACTGTGCCCCATTGTGACCCCATAACCCCATTGTGACCCCAAAACCCCCTTGTGACCCCATAACTGTGCCCCATTGTGACCCCACACCCCTTTGTGACCCTAAAACCCCATTGTGACCCTAAAACCCCATTGTGACCCCATAACTGTGCCCCGTTGTGACCCCAAAACCCCATTGTGACCCCATAACCGCCCTGCTGACCCCATTGTGACCCCATAACCCCATTGTTACCCCATAACTGCTCCCCTGTCACCCCGTTGTGACCCCACACCCCATTGTGACCCTAAAGCCCCATTGTGACCCCAAAACCCCGTTGTGACCCCATAACCCCCCTGCTGACCCCATTGTGACCCCAAAACCCCATTGTGACCCCATAACTGTGCCCCATTGTGACCCCACACCTCACTGTGACCCCATAACCCCATTGTGACCCCATTGTGACCCCATAACTGTGCCCCATTGTGACCCCAAAACCCCATTGTGACCCCATAACCCCATTGTGACCCCATTGTGACCCCATAACTGCTCCCCTGTCACCCCGTTGTGACCCCAGACCCCATGGGGACCCCATAACCCCATTGTGACCCCATAACTGCTCCCCTCTCACCCCATTGTGACCCCAGACCCCATTGTGACCCCATAACCGCCCTGCTGACCCCACTGTGACCCCAAAACCCCATTGTGACCCCATAACCCCATTGCGACCCCAAAGCCCCCTGCGACCCCACAACTGACCCCAAATCCGCCCCATTGTGACCCCACAGGCGACGCCGAGGAGCTCCGGAAGAAGCGGAAGTGACCCCACAGCCCCACAACCCGCTATGGGGCGGCCCTACAACGCTATGGGGCGGCCCTACAACCCGCTACGGGGCCGCCCTCCAACCCGCCATGGGGCGGCCCCACAACCCGCTATGGGGCGGCCCCAAATGGGCGCTGCTTATTTATTGCCAATAAAGGGAACCCCAAAAACAACTCGCGGCGGCTTACTTGGGGGTCTGACCCACACTTATGGGGCTGCCCCACACTTATGGGGTGCCCCACATTTATGGGGCTGCATCACAATTATGGGGTGTCCCACATTTATGGGGTTCTGACCCACACTTATGGGGCTGCCCCAGATTTATGGGGTGCCCCACATTTATGGGGTCTGACCCACATTTGTGGAGTCAGACCCACACTTATGGGGCTACATCACACTTATGGGGCTGCATCACACTTATGGGGCTGCATCACAATTATGGGGTGCCCCACACTTATGGGGTCTGACCCACACTTATAGGGCTGCATCACAATTATGGGGCTGCCCCACATTTATGGGGTTCTGACCCACACTTATGGGGCTGCGCCACACTTATGGGGCTGTCCCATATTTGGGCTTCTGACCCATACTTATGGGACTGCCCCATATTTATGGGGTCTGCCCCACATTTGGGGGTCTGCCCCACACTTATGGGGCTGCATCACAATTATGGGGCTGCCCCACATTTGGGGGTCTGACCCACACTTATGGGGCTGCATCACAATTATGGGGTGCCCCACACTTATGGGGTCTGACCCACACTTATGGGGTGCATCACACTTATGGGGTTGCCCCACATTTATGGGGTCTGATCCACACTTATGGGGTGCCCCACACTTATGGGTCTGCCCCACACTTATGGGGCTGCCCCACACTTGGGCTTCTGACCCACATTTATGGGGTCTGACCCACACTTATGGGGTGCCCCACATTTATGGGGTTGGACCCACATTTATGGGATGCCCCACACTTATGGGGTCTGACCCACATTTGGGGGTCTGACCCACAATTATGGGGTCTGCCCCACATTTATGGGATATCCCACACTTATGGGGTGCCCCACATTTATGGGATGCCCCACACTTATGGGGTTGCCCCACATTGGGGGGGCTGCCCCACACTTATGGGGTCTGACCCACACTTATGGGGCTGCATCACAATTATGGGGTGCCCCACATTTATGGGGTGCCCCACACTTATGGGGTCTGCCCCACACTTATAGGGCTGCGCCACACTTATGGGGTCTGACCCACATTTATGGGATGCCCCACACTTATGGGGTTGCCCCACACTGGGGGGGCTGCCCCACACTTATGGGGTCTGACCCACACTTATGGGGTGCCCCCCATTTCGGGTCTGACCCACACTTATAGGGCTGCGCCACACTTATAGGGGTCGGACCCACACTTATGGGGTGCCCCACACTTATGGGGTGTCTCACATTTGGGGTCTGCCCCACACTTATGGGGTCTGCCCCACACTTATGGGGTGCCCCACATTTATGGGGTCGGACCCACACTTATGGGGCTGCATCACAATTATGGGGTGCCCCACATTTATGGGGTCTGACCCACACTTATGGGGCTGCCCCACACTTATGGGGTTGCCCCACATTTGGGGGTCTGACCCACACTTATGGGGCTGCCCCACACTTATGGGGCTGCCCCACATTTATGGGGTTCTGACCCACATTTGTGGGGTCGGACCCCCACATATGGGGCTGCATCACAATTATGGGGTGTCCCACATTTATGGGGTCTGACCCACACTTATGGGGCTGTCCCACATTTGGGGTCTGCCCCACACTTCTGGGGCTACAACACCCAGTGCTCAGCCCCACACGCCCCGCCCCACATTTCTGGGTTCCCACCCCCCCATGGGCGGAGTTATGGGGCCGAGCCCCCCCGGACCCCTGCCCCCCATCGCCCTATAGCTCTGCTGCCCTGAAGGTCAGTGGGGTGCGGGACCCACAGCTCTGCCCCATAGCGCTGGATTCGGCCCTAAACAGGTGAGTTCTGCCCCATAGCGCCGGATTCTGCCCCATAGCGGAGGGCTCTGCCCCATAGCAGTGTGTTCAGCCCCATATCTTTGTGTTCTGCCCCATAGCGGAGGGCTCTGCCCCATAGAGGTGAGTTCAGCCCCATAGCGCCGGGTTCTGCCCCATAGCAGTTAGCTCTGCCCCATAGCGGTGAGTTCAGCCCCATAGCGGAGGGTTCTGCTCCATAGCGGTGAGCTCTGCCCCATAGCTGTGAGTTCTGCCCCATAGCACCGGGTTCTGCCCCATAGCGGTGCGTTCTGCCCCATAGCTGTGAGTTCTGCCCCATAGCTGAGGGTTCTGCCCCATAGCGGTGTGTTCAGCCCCATAGCGGTGCATTCAGCCCCATAGCAGAGGGTTCTGCCTCATAGCTGTGAGTTCTGCCCCATAGCGGAGGGTTCTGCCCCATAGCAGTGGGTTCTGCCCCATAGCAGTGGGTTCTGCCCCATAGCGGTGCATTCAGCCCCATAGCTGTGGGTTCTGCCCTGTAGCTGAGGACTCTGCCCCATAGCGGAGGGTTCTGCCCCATAACTGAGAGTTCTGCCCCATAGCTGTGAGTTCTGCCCCATAGTTGAGGGTTCTGCCCCATAGCTGTGAGTTCAGCCCCATAGCGGTGAGCTCTGCCCCATAGCGCCGGGTTCTGCCCCATAGCTGTGGGGTCTCAGGGCGGGGTTGGGGACGTGGAGGATTTGGGGCGGACTTTGGACCCCCGCTTGTGGGGGGAGGGTGAGAGTGTGGGGGGAGGGGGGAGGAGGCCATGGGGCAGATGTGGGGCAGCTATGGGGCTGACATGGGGCTGATGTGGGGCAGATGTGGGGCAGATATGGGGCTCCTATGGGGCAGATGTGGGGCAGATGTGGGGCTGCTATGGGGCAGATGTGGGGCAGCTATGGGGCAGATGTGGGGCTGCTATGGGGCAGATGTGGGGCAAACATGGGGCTGATATGGGGCAGATGTGAGGCAGATGTGGGGCAGGCTTGGGGCAGCATGTGGGGCAGATATGGGCGCAGATTGTGGGGCTGCTATGAGGCAGCTGTGGGGCAGATGTGGGGCGGCTATGGGGCAGATGTGGGGCTGATGTGGGGCAGCTATGGGGCTGACACGGGGCTGATATGGGGCTGATGTGGGGCAGCTGTGGGGCAGATGTGGGGCACACATGGGGCTGATATAGGGCAGATGTGAGGCAGATGTGGGGCAGCTATGGGGCAGATGTGGGGCTGATATGGGGCAGATTGTGGGGCTGCTATGAGGCAGCTGTGGGGCAGATGTTGGGCAGCTATGGGGCTGATGTGGGGCTGATGTGGGGCAGCTATGGGGCTGACATGGGGCTGATGTGGGGCTGATATGGGGCAGCTATGGGGCAGCTGTGGGGCTGATATAGGGCAGATTTGGGCAGCTGTGGGGCTGATATGGGGCAGATGTGGGGCAGCTGTGGGGCAGATGTGGGGCTGACATGGGGCTGCTATGGGGCAGATGTGGGCTGATGTGGGGCAGATTTGGGCAGCTGTGGGGCTGCTATGGGGCAGATGTGGGGCAGATGTGGGGCAGCTATGGGGCTGCTGTGGGGCCGTTATGGGGCAGATGTGGGGCAGCTGTGGGGCAGATGTGGGGCTGCTATGGGGCAGATGTGGGGCTGCTATGGGGCTAACATGGGACTGATGTGGGGCAGATGTGGGGCGGTTATGGGGCAGATGTGGGGTGTGATGTGGGGCAGATGTGTGGCAGATGTGGGGCTGACATAGGGCAGCTGTGGGGCCACTATGGAGCTGATGTGGGGCAGCTGTGGGGCAGCTGTGGGGCAGATGTGGGGCTGATGTGGGGCAGATTGTGGGGCTGATGTGGGTCTGATGTGGGGCAGATGGGCTGCTATGGGGCTAACATGGGACTGATGTGGGGCGGATGTGGGGCTGATGTGGGGCAGCTGTGGGGCTGCTATGGGGCAGCTGTGGGGCTGATATAGGGCAAATGTGGGGCAGATGTGGGGTAGCTATGCGGCAGCTATGGGGCAGCTGTGGGGCTGATATAGGGCAGATCTGTGGGGCCAGGAGCCATGGATCAATGGGATGGTGATTGGGGCCAGGATCCCCAAATCTATGGGGCGGGACCCCCAGATTTGTGGGCTGGGATTGGGGCCAGGATCTCCGAGTCTATGGGGCAGGACCCACAGATCTATGGGGCGGGATTGGGGGCAGGACCCCCAGATCTATGGGGCCCACACCAACAGCACCGCCGTGACCAATCATTTCACCGTGAGCAGCGCCACCAACATGGCCGACACCAACATGGCCGACCTCACCAACATGGCCCGACACCCAACAAGGGCCGGACACCAAACAGGCTGGACTAACCAAGGACCCCGACAACCAACCCCAAATGGCCGACAACAACATGGCTGATGTCACCAAGATGGCCGACGCCGCCAAGACTGACACCACCAACATGGCCGAAACCCCCCCAAAAAACCAAAAGGGCCGACACGCCAAGACCGACACCAACCAACAATGGCAGCACCAAACATGGCGACGTCACCAAACAGGCTTGACAACCACCAAACAATGGCCGACACCATCAACATGGCCGACACCAACATGGCTGATGTCACCAAGATGGCCGACGCCGCCAAGACTGAAACAACACCACCAACATGGCCGACACCAACATGGCTGACTGGGCCAAGACCGACACCACCAACATGGCCGACACCAATGCTGCCATGATGAACCTCACCATCACCACCAACCCCACCACCATGATGAACCCCACCACCATGAACCCCACCTCCATGACCGATGCCGCCATGATGAACCCCACCACCACCACCAACCCCACCACCACCAACCCCACCATGGCCAACCCCACCGCCACGATGAATCCCAAACCCCATGAAACCCCACCTCCAGGACCGAACCAACCGGCCAAGAGGAACCACCACCATGACCAACCAAACCCCACCAACCACCAACCCCACCGCCATGATGGGACCCCAACCAACCACCACCAACCCCCCCCTTCTCAACCCCACCGCCAATGGATGGACCCCCACCAACCAACCAAACCCCACCATGATGAATCCCACCATGGCCAACTCTACCATGACCAACGCCGCCATGATGAACCCCCCCCCAATGGCCAACCCCACCGCCATGATGAATCCCACCATGACCAACCCCACCAAACCACCAACCCCCACCCTCCATGAAACAACCGCCGCCAATGATGAACCCAACCAGGAACCAAAACCAACCCCACCTCCATCCCAACCCCAACATCACCACCAACCCCACCAATAAAAGGAACCCCACCATGATGAACCCCATGACCACCACCAACCCCACCATCGCCAACCCCACCGCCATGATGAACCCCACCACCACCACCGACCCCACCACCCCTATGAACCCCACCCCACCAGAACCCCAACCTCCATGACCGATGCCGCCATGATGAACCCACCACCAAAACCCATCAACCAAACCCACCCTCCATCAAAACCAAAACGCCGCCATGAGGACAACCACAAATCACCACCAACCCCACCTCCATCACCAACCCCACCATGATGAACCCCATGACCACCAACCCCACCGCGGCCAACCCCACCACCACCATGAACCCCACCATGATGAACCCCATGACCACCAACCCCACCATGGCCATCTCTAACCTTGACCCAACGCCGCCAATGGATGGAACCACCAAGGAAGGAAAACCCCACCAAACCCAACCACCAAACCCCAACCAATCAACCAACCCCACCGAATGATAATCCCACCATGACCACCAATCCCACCATGACCACCTACCCCACCATCACCCGCCCGCCAATGGATTAACCCCAACCACCACCACCAACCCCCACCAGGCCCCATGGAATCCCACCAGAACAAACCAAACCCCACCACAACCAACCCCACCTCCATGACCAACGCCGCCATGATGAATCCCACCATCACCACCAACCCCACCAATGGCCAACTTACCCATGGACCAACCCCCCCATGAATGGAACCCCAAATAACCAACCACCCCACCACCCACCCCCCCCAACCAACCGGCCATGAGAATCCCCACCACCACCAACCCCACCATGAAGAACCCCACCACCAACCCAACCCCACCCAACCACCAACCCCAACCGCCATTCCCCAACCCCGCCCAATGATGGAACCCCAACCAACCACCACCACCCCCACCCAACCCAAAAACACCGGCCAATGGAAGGGGCCCCCACCATGACCACCAACTCCACCTCCATCCCAAACGCCGCCATGAAATGAACCCCACCCCAACCAACCAACCCCAACCAACCAACCAACCCCCCAACCAACCCCGCCGCCATGATGAGTCCAATCCCCCCAATGACCCCAACCAAACCCCCCCACGAACCAACCCCCAACCCCACCGCCAATTATGAACCCCCACCATGGCCAACGCCGCCATGATGAAACCCCCCCCCAACCCCACCAAACCCCAACCATTATGAAACCCCCACCAACCAACCAAACCCCACCACGACCACCAACCACCACCATGAATGAACCCCACCACCAACACCACCCCCCCCATGAATGAACCCCACCAACCACCAACCAAACCCCCCACCACCAAAAAACCCAAAAAAAAACCCCACCAACCACCCACCAAACCCCACCACCACCAACCCCCCAACCATATGAACCCCACCCCAACCACCAACCCCACCAACCACCAACCCCACCCCACCCCAACCCCCCCATGATGAACCCCAAACCAATCAACCAAAAAAAACCCCAACCCACCACCACCCCAAAACCCCCAAGGGAGAACCCCACCAATGACCCACCAACCCCCCCATGGGCCAACCCCACCACCACATGAATCCCCCATGAAACCCAACCCCCCCATGATGAACCCCACCCCAAAATAAAAAAACCAAAACCCCAACCCCAACAACCAACCCCACCTCCAACCCCAACGCCCGCCATGATGAAATCCCACCAACCACCAACCCCACCCCACAACCAACCCCCACCTCCATTACCAACCCCCATTACCCCACCACCGATAAATCCCACCACGACCACCAACCCCCACCATGTTCAAACCCCACCACCATAATAACCCCACCACCACCAACCACCCCACCACCACCAACCCCCCCCACCCCCAACGCCCCATGATAAACCCCACCATGGATAACCCACCACGACCACCAACCCCCCCATGATGAACCCCACCATGACCACCAACCCCCCCATGGCCAACCCCACCACCACGATGAATCCCACCATGACCAACCCCACCATGATGAACCCCACCACAACCACCAACCCCACCGCCATGATGAACCCCACCATGACCACCAACCCCACCACAACCAACCCCACCTCCATGACCAACGCCGCCATGATGGACCCCACCACCATGATGAATCCCACCACGACCACCAACCCCCCCTGGCCAACCCCACCACCACGATGAATCCCACCATGACCAACCCCACCATGATGAACCCCACCATAACCACCACCCCACCACACCAAAACCCCCCCCTCCATACCAACGCCGCCATGATGAACCCCACCACCACCACCAACCCCACCATGATGAACCCCACCACCACCAACCCCACCCCCACCACCAACAAACCCACCATTCCCCACCACCACCACCAACCCCACCATCACCAACGCCGCCATGATGAATCCCACCACGACCACCAACCCCACCATGATGAACCCCACCATCACCAACACCACCACAACCAACCCCACCATGAAACCCCACCACCACCACCAACCCCACCGCCATGATGAATCCCACCACGACCACCAACCCCACCATGGTCAACCCCACCACCATAATGAACCCCACCATCACCACCAACCCCACCACCACCAACCCCACCTCCATCACCAACGCCCCCATGATGAACCCCACCATGATCAACCCCACCACGACCACCAACCCCCCCATGATGAACCCCACCATGACCACCAACCCCCCCATGGCCAACCCCACCACCACGATGAATCCCACCATGACCAACCCCACCATGATGAACCCCACCATAACCACCAACCCCACCACAACCAACCCCACCTCCATGACCAACACCGCCATGATGAACCACCACCACCAACCCCACCATGATGAACCCCACCACCACCACCAACCCCACCACCACCAACACCGCCATGATGGACCCCACCACCACCACGAACCCCACCACCACCAACCCCACCGCCATGATAAACCCCAACCTACAACCAACCCCACCACAACCAACCCCACCTCCATCACCAACGCCCCCATGATACCCCCAACCATCACCAAAACCCCCAACCCACCAACCCCCCCATTTAAACCCCAATCCACCAACCCCCCCATCCAACCCCCACCAACCCACGAGAATCCCACCATACCAACCCCCCAAAAAAAAAAACAAACCAAACAACCCCACCACAACCAAACCCCAACCCCTCCAGACCAACCCCCATATAACCCACCATACCAACCCCACCATATAACCCCACCACCACCCCAACCCCACCACCACCAACACCCCAACCCCATAGGACCCCACCAACCACCAACCCCCCATTATGAACCCCACCACCACCCCCAACTCCACCTCCACACCAACTCCCCAGTAACCCCACCCACCACCACCAAAAATACACCAACCCCACCATTCCACCCCAAATTCCCCATACCACCAACCCCCCACCACCCACCAACCCCACCCCAGTGCCCCACCACCAACCCCCATGAAAACCCCCACCACCACCACCAACCCCCCCATGAAACCCCCACCACCACCAAACCCCACCACCCACCAACCCAAATTTCCACCACCAACCCCACCAATTTGCCCCACCACCAACCACCACCCCACCAACACCAACACCCCAAACCCCACCCACCACCACCCCCCCCATACCAACCCCCATAAATCCCACCCCAAACCACCACCCCACCCCACCACACCATCAACCCTCCCATTTCCAACCCCACCGCCACCAACCCCCCCCCCCACCCCTCCCCCTCATCCTCCCTGCTCCCCCCTCCCCACCTGCACACGTTGGCCCTCCGTTGGCTCCACGAGGACTGCCCAGGCCCCGACCCCGCCGCCCTCCTGGTCGGTTTGAACCCACGCCTCGCTCTCATCGTCTGCAAATCCCCCGGCCTTTTGGCCGGCCTTCCCTTCGCCGACGCCGTTTGGACCGAATTGGGTTGTAGATGTCAATGGAAAGTTCCGGAAGGATGTCACGTGACCCCGGGGACGGTGGTGGCGGAAATTTGGGGGTCTGCGGCTCGGATCCTGCAAGGGGAGCGGGTGGTGCTGGAGGTGTTGGGGAGGTGCAGCGGGACGGCGACGGCGGCGAGGAGGGCGGTGGAGGTGGGGAGGGGGTTGGGGTGGGGTGGGGTGGTGGGGGGACCAGGAAGACCACGCCGGCTTCCGATTGGTGGAAAAATACGGGTTGTGGGGGGGGGGCCGACCCCCATCGTTACGACCTCGGGGGGATGCTGATGGTGAAGGACACCCATAGGGATGCTCGGGGGGCGGATGAGGGATAGGTGGGGAGCACTCCCCGGGGGGGGGAGGGGGTAATTAAACCCCGGGGGGGGGGGGGGGTTATTATGGGGGGGGGGCAATTATGGGAGTGGGGGGGCAATTACGGGGGTGAGGGGGCAATTTTGGGGTGGGCAGGGGGAATTAAGGGGGGCACTTCCCGGGGGGGGGGG
>JADANK010000806.1:0-15382 GCA_021292215.1 Lophura nycthemera
CCGGTGGGGCGCATTTGCCGTCGCTACGACAGGGGGGCGCTTACTATGGCCTTCCTGTATTACAGCAGTGATCCCTCTGTCATGGGGTTGCCTTTTTCTTATCCAGCACAAACTTAATGATCTCTCCTGGTGTAGTAGCTTTCACAGGAGCTGAACGTAGCAGGTTCTTAATATCGTCATGGGATTTTTGTCTTAGACAATCCATAATGACAGGATTGTGAACTGCTCTAGGTAAGTCCGACCCCTCCATCGCCCGTATCAGCCTGTCGGCAAATTCTTGGAAGGATTCGGCTGGACCCTGAGTGATATCTGTCCAAGGGGTAAGGGGCTCAGCACTATGTGCAAGCCTTTTGAATGCGTCAAGCATTGCGTCTGTAGTTGCCATCAGCTCTCCGGGCCGTAACCTGGCTATCTGTGCATGGGGGCTGGCCATTCCCCCGGCTGTGCCCGTGAGCCTTTGCACGTCTGTGCTGTGCGCGGGGTGTGTTGCATCCTCCTCAGCTATCACTGCCACCTTCCTACATTCTGACATCCACTCCTCTTTCCAGAGCGTGTACTGCACTGGTTTGAGCACCATGCGCATAAGATTCACGATATCATGGGGAAGTAAAGGTCCAGGCCCTGTCAAGGCCTCCAGGGCATTCAAGGTCAGTGGCGACCTCAGCCCTTTCTTTTCCACTGCCTCTAAAAGGCGTGTGACTCCTTTTGAATCAAGCGGCACCCACACAGGCCCTTCATCTCCCACTACCACTGGGTACACCTCCACCAGCAAGCCTTTGTCCTCTATATCTTCTCTAATCTTTGACCAATCCGTAACCAAGCCATGACCGCCCTTACCCCCCTCTGGAGCAGTGGGTGTATCTCGCAACAAGGGATACAGCGGTTGCCGAGGTAACGCAACTGGATACGGAGGTGGAGCCTCCTGTTCCGTGCCGGAACGGGAAGAGGGGGCTGCTGATGACCCGCCTTCCCGCTGTATTTCGAATCCAGCAGGTGCGGGCGGCGCCGATCGACCGCCCTCTTGCCATCCATCCAGCTCATCAGAGGGAGGTGCGGAAGGTACGGTCAGCTGTACTCCTATCTCCTTTGTGTAGCTGCTAATGACACCACCCCCACCGCTCCCCTCCGATTGCTTTCCCCCCCCGCATCCTCACGATTAGGAGCCCGTTGAAACCCGCTCAGGTCCTCACCCGTGTCGGACCCCATCCCAAGCAGTAAACGTGCCACACCAGTAGCGTTCTTCTCCTCCCTGGCCGCCCTGAGAGCACCCAAAAGTAAGCCCCAAGTTTTAAGCTCAGTGCCCTTTTGAGCGCTCATCGCATGGTGCGCGAGCACCGTGGTGAGAGAGTCCCACCGCTGATGATCGAGAACATCATAGGGGGAGCGTATCTCCCCCTCCCGCTCCAGGCGGGAAAGGACGGCAGCTATCTCCTTCTCAGAAGGAGGGTGCTTGCTGCAATATTCTTTGAAAGTTGCAAAAGTACCTTAATAACAGATTCCATGATCAGCGCCCCGCTGTCCCCTCGGGTTTCCATGCTGTAAGGAAAAGCCGCACCGTTGTCCCCACGGTATTCTGCAGTCTAAGAGGCGCCCCGCCATCCCCTCAGGTTTCCGCGCTGAAGCTATTTTGAGCCGGTCAGCATAGGAACGTTCCTCACACGGGGCACCACTTGTTTCCGCGTAGGAAACCCCTAGTTCCTCACGTTCCTATGGCCAGGCTAGGGTTCACGCCGTCCCCGCTGTGACCCGACCATCTCACCACGTGCACACCAATGTGATGTTAGGCAGGATGGCGTTTATTGCAAGCGAAACAGCAACTTATATACTTTACATGCTTATCTATGTTACTACGTCCACGTGCGCTTACTCATGTCTAGTACGTGTACGCCTCCAAGCGCGCATCAGTCTCTTATCACAGAGCAGGGGAGGTCCTATCGCGATACCCGATACCCCACAAACACCTACTGCAACATGGGAGAAAATGTCTTGTTTTGGAGAGAAAATGTCCTATTTTTGGGGCAGAACCTGGTATTTCTGTGATCAAATGCCATATTTATGGGAGTAAGTGGGATACTGAAGAGTGTAATGTAGTATTTTTGGTAGAAAATGTGAGGTATTCCTAAGAGAACTGGTATTTCTGGGAGAAAATGTCTTATCTGGGGGGGGAAAGGTCATCTATCTGTGAGAAAGCTGGTGTTTCAGGGAGAAAATACCATCTTTGGGGGATAGAAATGGTATTTCCGGTAGAAAATGCCAGGTATTTGTGAGAAAACTGGTGTTTCTGAGGGAAAATGCCATCTATTTGGGATAGAAATGGTATTTCTGGGAGAAAATGACATACTTGAGGGAGAAAACTGGGAAATTCTGGGAAAGAAACGGATCCTTGCCCAGGAGCTGGCAGGACTTGTGGAGAGGGCTTTAAACTAGATATGAAGAGGGTAGGGGATAAAACCAGGCCTGCTAGAGATGAGCCTGGGGGAGCGGCAATGGGATTAGGGATGAGCGAGGGGCTCGGCTGAAGTGATTAACCCCAATGCACGCAGCATGGGGAAAAAACAGGAAGAGTTGGAAGCCTGGTGCAGCAGGAAGTATGATAGTCCCATTAGGAAAAATGGTGGATGGCTCCCATGACTGGAGTGTGAATGGGGCTAAAAGCTTTTAGGAAGGAAGGCAAGGAAGGAAGGGGTGGGGTGTGGCTCTGTATTAGGAATGTTTTGATTGTTACTGGCTTGTGGGGGGATGATAAGGTTAATCCCTAGGGAAAGATCAGGGGGAGGCTGCAAGGGCGACATATTGGTGGGGCGTCTGCTATAACCGCCGAACCAGGATGAAGAGATGGTGAGGTGTTTTGAGCAGCTGGGCAGAAGCTGCGAATTCGAGCCCTTTCCTCATGGGGGACTTCAACTTCCCAAATGTCTGCTGGAAATACAATGCAGCGCAGAAAAGCAGTCTAGGAGGTTGCTGGAGTGTATGAGGAACTTCTGATGCAGCTGTGAGAGAGCCTACGAGAGGAGCTGGCCCCGCGAGACCTGCGTTTCGCAACAAGGAGGGTCTGGTGGGGAGTGTGAAGCTGAAGGGCAGCCTTGGCTGAAGTGACCATGAGATGGTAGAGTTCTCCCAGTCTTGGTGAGCAGGAGGAAGAACCGCAAAACGGTTACAATTGGACTCTGAGGGCGGCTGAACTGTTTTAGAAGACTAGTAGTGGGAGTCCCCGGGTTCGGTCTTAGAGGGTCAAGGGTCAGACAACTGGTTTGCTCTTCAGAAGGAAGTCTTCGGCGCAAGGAGTGGGCTGTCCCCCTGAGCTGCAAAATGAGCCGGCGGGGAGGAACCGGCGTGGATGAATAGGGAACTATTCTGAGGCTCCGGGAGAAAAAGAGAAGCTACCTCTGTGGAAAGGGACGGGCGACTCAGAAAGATACAGAAAGTTGTTAAGATGTGCAGGAGAAAATCAGAAAAGGCGAAACCCAGCTCGAACTCAACCTGGCCGCTGGATAAAAAGAAACAAGAAACCTTTTTACAAATATATCACAGTAAAGGAGGACAAGGAGAAATCTTCCATTCTTACCTGATGAGGCGGGGAATGGGACGACGAGGATAAGGAAAAGGCAGAAGGTCCTGAACGCCTTCTTTACTCGGTCTTTAAAGGTCAGACCAGTTATCCTCAGGGTACTCCGCGTTTGGACCTGGTAGTCTCGGCTGGGGAGCAGCCCTAAACCACCCCGATTAAGGAGGAAACAGTCAGAGACCTGATATTCCAACTGGACTGTCACAAGTACATGGGGCCGGATGGAGATTCACCCGAGGAGTGCTGAGGGGAACTGAGGAGGTGATAGCCGATCCGCTTTCCATCAATATATCAGCGCTTCGTGGGACTGGTGAAGTACCGAAGACTGGAAGCTTGCCAATGTGACTCCCATCTACAGAAGGGCTGTAAGAGACCCAGGGAACTAACAGGCGCTGTCCAGCCGGACCCGCGGTGCCGGGAAGGTTATGGAGAAGATTGTCTTTGAGGGAGATCACGCGGCAAGTGGCGCTACCGGGTGGTCAGGCCCAGTCAGCATGGGATTATCTAAGGCAGGTCCTGCTTGACCAACCTGATCTCCTTCTATGACAAAGTGACCCGCCTGGTGGATGAGGGAAAGGCTGTGAATGTTGTCTACCTAGACTTCAGCAAGCCTTTTGACACTGTCTCCCACAGTATTCGCCCTGCGGAAGCGGCAGTCCCATGCCTTGGACATGCGTACCTTTCGCTGGTTAAAAACTGGCTGGAGGCCGGGCCCAGAGAGGGGTGGTGAATGGAGCCAAAATCCGGCTGGCGACGGTCACTAGTGGGGTTCCCCAGGGCTCAATTTTAGGGCCAGTGCTCTTTAATATCTTTATCAACGATCTAGATGAGGGCACTGAGTGCACCCTCAGTAAGTTTGCAGTGCACTAAGTTGGCCTGAAGTGTCGATCTGCCTGGGGTAGCGAGGACCCTAGAGAGGGATCTGACAGGCTGGAGAGCTGGGCTGAACCAAAGGGATGAGGTTTTTATAAGACCAATGCCGGGTCCTACACTTTGGCCACAGCAGAACCAAGCACGCTACAGGCTTGGGGCGAGTGGCTGGAAGACTGTGTAGAGGAAATGGACCTGGGGTGTTGTGACGCTCGGCGTAACTGAGCCAGCGTGTGCCCGGGTGGCCAAGAAAGGCCAATTGCATCCTGGCTTGTAGCAGAAACAGGGTGGCCAGCAGGACTAGGGAAGAGATTGTCCCCCCCTGTAACTCTGCTCTGGTGAGGCCGCACCTGGAGTACGGTGTCCAGTGCTGGGCTCCCTAGTACAAGCAAAGACTTTGAGGCCCTGGAGCGTGTTGCAAAGAAGGGCAAAAAAATCTGTGAGGGGTCTGGAAGCACAGGCTTTACGAGAAGCGGCTGAGGGGAGCTGGGGATTTGTTTCAGTCTGGAGAAGAGGAGGCTCAGGGAGACCTATTGCTCGCTATAACGACCTGAATGGAGGTTTAGCGACTGGGGTCAGCCTCTTCTCTCGTGTAACGGGTGATAGGACTAGGGGAATGGTTTCAAGCTGCACCATGGAAGATTCAGGATGGACATTAGGAAAAGATTCTTCACTGAAAGTGGTCGAGCATTGGAATGGGCTGCCCAGGGAGGTGTGGAATAACGACCCTGAGGGGTTCAGGACGTTGGATGTTGTGTTGAGGGAATAGTTTAGTGGGAACCATGGGTGATAGGTGGATGGTTGGACTGGATGATCTTATAGGTCTTTTCCAGCCTTGGTGATTCTTGATTCTGTGATTCTGTGTGACAACTGGTCCTTTAGGGAGAAAATATGGTAAATATGGGAGAAAATATCCTCTTGAGGAGTGTAAAGTAGTATTTTTGAGAGAAAATGTAAGGTATTTCTCAGAAAACTGCTATTTGTGGGAGATAATAGCATACATGGTTGGAATATGACATCTATTTGTGAGAACGCTGGTATTTTGGTAAAGAAATGGCATATTTTTAAAAATAAGCTGTAGTTCGGTTAATATTCACACTTTGAGAGAAACGGGCTATCTGGGAAAATGCATTTGTGAGGGAATGCTATGGAGAGGTAAGTAGTAGACTGTGATGAAATGTGAGGTATTTCTAAGAGGAGTGGTATTTCTGGGAGAAAATATTTTGTAGACAAAATGTCCTATTTTTGAGGCAGAAACTGGTATTTCTGTGATAAAATGCCATATTTATGGGAGTAAGTGTGATATTGAGGAGTGTAAAGTAGTATTTTTGGTAGAAAATGTGAGGTATTTCTCAGAAAACTGCTATTTCCGGGAGATAATAGCATTCTTTGTCGGAAAATTGCATCTATTTGTGAGAAAGCTGTTATTTTGGTTAAAAGTGCCATGTGGGCACTAAAGGTGCATTGTGAGAAAAGGTGAGAAGAGGAGAGAAAAGGGTGTTACTGCCCACCAATAACAGGGAGGGAAGTCAGAGTGTGAGCACAGCCCACACTGCCCACTACTGCAGCAGTAGGAGGTTTTTCCCCAAAATATGGCAATGTTCCTCCCAGAATAAACATAGCTCCCAGAAATCCAGGGTCTCCATAATAAAAAATAAATAAATAAATAATCTCCCAGAAATGCCAGTTTTCTCCCTAATATATGACATTTTCTACCTGAAGAATCACCTTTCAATCCTAAATATGACATTTTCATCCAAACATATGATATTATCTCCCAGCAATACCAGCTTTCTCACAAACAGATGACATTTTCTCCCAGAACTATAACGTTGTCCCCAAAAATACCACCTTCCTTCCAAATGCTTGTCCTTTTCTCCTAGAAATGCCAGGTTTTTCCCCAAAATATGGCATTTTCTACCAGAAATATCAGCTTTCTCACAAATATATATTCTTTTCCCCCCAAAATAGGACATTTTCTCCTTGAAAGATCAGCTTTCTTAGAAATACATCACAATCCCTCCCAAATATAGTCCTTCACATTCCTCAGTAGGTCACTCACTCCTATAAATATGGCATTCCATCTCAGAAATACCATTTCAGTCACAAATATATGACATTTTCTACCAGACGTACCAATTTTCACGCAAATACATGACACTTTCTTCTGGAAACACCATGATAATCCCCTAAATATGATATTTTCCCCAAAAAACTATAACCTTTTCCCCCCGTTATATGAGATTTTTCCTAAAAATACTGCATTTTCTCCCAGAAATACCTGCACAAATATGTGACGTTTTCCAAGAAAATATAATAATCACCCTGAAATACCAGTTTTCTTAGAAATACCTTGCATTTTCTACCAAAAAATACTACTTTACATTCCTCAATATGACATTTTCTCACAAATATATGATATTATCTCCCAGAAATGCAAGGTTTTTCAACAAGACATGGGATTTTCTCCTAGAAATACCAGTTTTCCCCTAAATATACGTGGAGGCGTGGCTTGGGGAGCGGGGCCACCTCAGGACTGTTATGGACTTTATGAGGATTCAAGACAAACAAGTGGTTGCTGAGTTGTGTCCAGTGAGGATGTTGGAGGGGAAAAATAGGCGGTACTGGGGAATTCCGCGTTGTCACAGTGACAGCTTTCGCCCGGTGATAGGATACGCACGGTGATAGGTTATGTGTGGACTCGTAGAACCAATCGTACACAGCCAAGGATACTTGTTGGTGTATATATTGCTGTGTTAACTGATTGAAGTTGGACTTAGCTGCTGACTCGTATCAAGTAGTCACTGAGTTCCACAATCCCGCTCCCACAATATACATCACATTTTCTACCAGAAATATCACTTCTCAATCCTTAAGACATTTTTTCCCCAAAATATGATATTTTCCTCTGAGAAATACTAGCATTCTCCCAAATATATGATATTTTCTACCAGAAATACCACTTCTCAATCCAGAATATGAGTTTCCTACAAAAATATGATATTTTCTCCCTGCAGTGCCACCAATCTCCCAAATAGATGACATTTTTTACCAGAAATAAGACGTTGTCTCCCAGAAATACCAGCTTCCTTCCAATTATATGATCTTTTCTCCCAGATATTACAGGTTTTTCCCCAAAATATGGCATTTTCTAACAGAAATACCAGTCTTCTCCCAAATATATCAAATTTTATCCCAGAAATACCACTTTATAATCCTTCATATGAGAATGTCCTTCAAAAATATGATATTTTCTCCTGGAAATGCCAGTTTTTCACCAAAATACGGCATTTTCAACAAAAATTAATGGTCTCCGAGATTACCCAGATTTCTCCTTAACAAAATTTCTCCGAATACACTTTTCCAATCCTAAATATGACATTTTCTTCCAAACATATGAGATTGTTTCCCAGAAATACCAGCATTCTCATCATATAGGACATTTTCTCCAGGAATTACCGCTTTTCAATCCTAAATATGACAGCTGCTTCCAAAAATATGGTGTTTTCTCCCAGAAATACCATCGTTCTCCCAAATACATTACATTTTCTCCAAGAATTACTACTTTTTCATCCAAAATAGGAAATTTTCTCCCCAAAGAATGATATTTTCTCCTAGACCTCTGGGTCCCTGTGCCAGTACTGCAGCGCTCACAGTGCAGGAGTGCTCCTGATGTTTGGTGGCAACCTCTGGTCCTGGCACGGGCTCCACTGGAGCGCCTGGCCCATCCTCTCTGCCCCTCCCTGCAGGATTTGGCTTGCGTGGGGATCCCCCGGAGGCCCTTCGCGCTGAGCAGCCCCCTCCCTCTCAGCCTCTTGTCATGGAACAGGGTTTTCCTCCCTTCCCATCTTGGTACCCCACTGGACTCTTCCAGTATTCCCCACTTTTTGACTGGGAGCCCAGACGGACCGTTCTCCAGGTGAGCCCACCATCCGAGCAGACAAAAGTAATGGTCGAATAATGGTCCTTACCTCTAGAGCTAGGACCAGGGCTGTTGGGAGACACTGTTTTCGACATGCAAAACCAGAAAGAGGGCCGGGTGGGAGAACAAGTGCCAGGCGGTCCAGCTTTTGTTTTCACTGGAAAAGTATCCATGGGCAGCAATGGGATTATGTTCTCCTTGCAATGTGTCCCTGTGGCTTTTTCTATGGCGTGGAAATTTCCCACAGAATAGGCGTGCGTGAACAGAACCCTGATAAAACATACTTGTGTGGGGGAGTTTTAATCTCCATGTTCATCTTTTATTTTGGTTCTTTGTTCATTTCAACTTTGTGACATTTAGGTACTGGAAAGCGGCCCGAGGGTGTGGAGCCCCTCCTAGGGTTCAAGGCCAGATTGGTGGGGCCTGGGGACCTTTTTAGTTGGGGGATTTTTGCCCTCTTGGGCAGGGGTTTGGAAGATATCCTGAGGGTCCTTCCAACCCCCGAATTCTGTGATTCGTGATTCGTGATCAGAAGCGAGTCTGCCTTTCTAATCCTTTCTTGTGGTTAGGCAACATCAAGGGGGTCCAAGTTTCAGTGCTGAACAAGAAGCCAGGCCTAGGAAGCCATGAGGGTTTGTTAATTTGTTTCCCTCCTTGTGTCAACTTTTATTTTTTTTCCCCCAGCACTGGGAATGCCTGCTCTGGTTTTTGTTAGAGGAGCGTAGCTGCTTGCATTGCTCTGCTGCCAACGCCCTAAAAAATCTTTGGAAATGGAAACGAACTGCCCTTATGTCCTGAAATGCAGCTGCTTGGGGTGTGGGTTGGCACTTTGTGTGCTAGCTTAGTCCGGGGCTGTTAGAGCGGCCGGTGGGGACTGAGGTGGCACAAGACAAGGGCACTTCGATTTTGTGCAACAGCCTGACCGGCTTCCATTTGTTTCTTGCGGCAAGGATGAAGAGCCAGCATTGAGTCTTGACCAAACAAATTTTCCCAACTTCATGATTCTGGCACCTTAAGAGCAACGGCAGGGTAGGTGGCTGCAGAGATGTGGAACGTGGCGTGTCCATTGGGTAAAAGCAAAAACGACCCCAACTCCATAAAAAAGTCAGCAGGACTTTACGTGACCAAGGTTTTTTGTTTCTTGTTCAGTTAAGGCATTGTTGAGCAAGGAGGGTTGGAGCCTGAAGAGAAGTGGTGAACAGCTCAGTTCCTTCGTCCTCGAAGGCCTACCTTCTGCCAAACCTTTCCCTCTTGGCCTTTAGGATTTGTTGATGACTGGAGTTGAACTGAGTGGGAATTTTGAAGGGTGATCATTGGGGTGATACCCACCACCGTAGAGTGCCGAACTAGGAGGGCTTGAAGGTTGGAATTTCCTTTCGTTTTGCTTAATTTTTGGCCAAGGACTACTGCTTTGTTATCTGCTTCTTATTTTAATTAATCTTAAAGAAACCTGGTTCAATCAAGAGCAGTTGTGGGTACCTTAAATCTTGCCTTGGCGATTCCCAGGGAGCAGGAACGATAAGGTTGCCTGATTGAAAACTGGGCCTTTTCCACCAAGGAAGAGTTCGTCCATGGATGAGAACTACAATGAGCAAGGCCGGCCCTTGTCCGCTGTCTGACAGTATTGTTGTTGTGCAGGCAGCGTAAGGGAAGGAGTCGGGGAGCTTTTAGGTGTGACCCTGCCAAACCTGGGTGTTGCGTTTGTCCAAGGAGAAGCAGACAGAATTTCACCACAACTGAAACGGTGTAAATAAAAACGGGAGGAGCCTGTCTGTCCGGGACAGTGGCTCCTTGCAGTTTCTTACGTTGGTTCTTAATTGGAGGCTGTGCACTAATGATGATGGCTGGAGTGCTGCGTGATCGAGAGCCCCGGGCCATTCTGTACTTAGCATGGTTGGCTGGCAAATCTTTTGGGCAGCGCCCAGGTGGTGGCCCTTTTCCCAGGGGTGCGTGTGTGTTCTTGCTAAAGTGGCTGCTCCCTTGAGGTGACTCATACTACACACTTCCATGTTTCGAAGGCCCCGGTCCCTTGCACGGTGAGCCACACTGGGGGAGAAGGGGGTGAACTTAGAGCGTGGGCACAGCTCTCACCAGTGTGAGGAGCTCCAGGCTGGCTTTTTTTCACCCTGTGTGTCCCATGGCCTGCTCCTCAAAACCCGCTTCTGCGGGAGGAGATCTGACTCTGGGTGCAGAGGCGGGGCCTTCTTAAACATTCCATAAGTGGGTTGGCCGTTTCAGAAGGAAGCCCAAAGCAAACCCTGACTGTGTTTTCCTGTTTTGTAACTAGTGTTCCCTTTGAAAGATCCATTATCCATCTCCAGAGCTGTTTCCGAATGGGGATTCCAGGGGTTGTTTTCCAGTAGATGGTCTGGTGAACTGAAACACGTTCTGGTCCCTTCTTACTCGTTGTCCATCCAAACCAGTTCAGAAACCTTTCATTCCCACAGTGAACAACGCGGAAGGCATCACGAGCCCTCTTGTCTCCGGTGCTCAGGGCTTTTTGAGCGAGGCCCCGCACGCAGCCCACGGCACACCCCGCTGGTACGGACTGAAGCTGGAGAATGCTGCAGCGGGACGCTCCGCCCACAGAAGGGCTGGCAGTCCGCGCGCTCCACCGCCCTCAGCGCTGGAAGGAGGCTAGGTGCCCCAAGCGAGGATGGGTCCACCCAACCAACCCTCGGTGGTTCACCGTGCAGGCCGCAGGAAGAAGGGTGGGCAAGGTCACACTGCATCCAAAGTGACGCTGGCCCCGGCGGGAGTCCAGGTTGGGGGGCCCAGGCGGTGCTGTGGGACAGGGGTGAAAGGAGGGCAGTGGTGCTGCGTGCCAGTCCTTGCCTTGGAAATGTTATTTCCAGTTTCCTGTACAGTGCTACCTTTCTGATGTCCTTTACAATGTCTAGTAGCCACTCTCTGTGGTAGATTCACATCAGACTGAATGTTCTCCTTGTGTGTGAGCAATCCTTGCCCTTTCCAGATGGTACTGTGAGTGTGTTCCAGCCCAAATACATCCTTAGCATCTGTCCGTCTATTTCAGGCTCTTGCCCAGGCAGTTATTTCAGCCTTCTGAGCCCAAGTCCCCACAGGTAATGGCTGTGCTTGGATTACCTTGTCAGCAGCAGTTACTGCATATCCTGTTTTAAGGCCGCCCGTCCCAAAACGCTTCTGTGGATAAACCAGGAATCCTACTCGCCCAAGGTTTTGCTGTAGGTCTGGCCACGGCAAGACAGTCTCCAGCATCCACACTGCCACTCGGAGGTAGCTCGTGTTGGATTGGAATCAAAGAATGGCCGGGGGAAAAGCACCTCAAAATCAACTAGGTTCAACCCCCTGCGCGTGAGGGTCCCAACCAACAACCCAGGTCCCAGACCCGTCCTAGAAGATTACTTTTTGTAGAGGCAAAAAACTTGACCCCTTAAATAAGAGAAAAAAATAATGCTTTACTGGTTTTTGTTTTATTTCATATTGTTATTCAGGTAAGAGGGAACGTCACATCTCAGAAACGACTTGATTTCAGTGGCCTTAAACGGTCCCTCTGTGATGGTTACTTTACTGACTCGCTGTCAAACACAGCCAGTGGATCTCTGTAGGTGCAGTTTGGAGCTCCTAGCTACAATGGACTGCATAAATGCAGATTACGGATTCTTATCTTAGCCCACTTCCGAGATGGAGCATTCCAATTACAAGACTTTCAGCCATGTTTTAATTGATCCCAGAAAACTTACAAGTTAGTTTCCTTGATTCCTGTGCAATTTTATTTCAGAACTGAAGCTCGACCTAATTTAAACCATTTTTTGGAAAGTCTGTAAGGAAAGTTGCATTTTTTGCTTTATAAGGCTTGACCAGGGAATGGAAGTATAAAGCAGTATAAAGGGAGTTTCTAAACTGCCTGTTGTTGAGTGCATTGAAGGCAACAGGAGAGCCCAGAACGTGACCTTTGAGAGTAGATGTGCCTCTGCTTCTTACTGAGTTTTGTATTGCATTTTTCTGGGTGTGCATTTCTTCTGACTCAGAAGTACAAGTTACAATGAAGGTGAGGTACTTCCCAGTACATTAGAGATCTTCAACAAAAATGCATTTGGAAAAAACCCTTAAAACAAACAGCAGAAGGACCTGTGATTCTTTTAAGGCCAATAATTCTAATTGACACAGCAAAAATGCCTTTCGCATTCATTGTACCTTCACCCCCTAGGGATCAGCCCATCGGTTCCTTGGAATAGCAGTACACTGACAAAGTGCTGCTGTAATCCTGGAAACCACGGAATGCTCATGGATTTTGTCAGCCAATTTACAGCCTGGTTTCAACACTGCTGAATATGCATTTGTTCTCCAGCAAAACATCTCAGAATCTGCAGAACGTTGCTAAGAACCGCAGTGGAACAGGGAGGAATGGTGAAAACAGATTTCTGCTTAGAATGCTTTCCAATTTAATACTTAATGCATCTTATTTTTACTTTCATAGGATTATCATGAGCTCTAGATATGCAGTTACATTTGAAAATGCTAAATGAGACAGCAAAACTGAATCATAAGCACAGGAAACAGATTCTGCATTCATTTTCTTGCATGTCTGTCCTGCTGGCATGTTCTTTGTACTTTCTACCATTTCAGAACCACAGGAGCTAAAACAGCCTGAAAAACAAGAGTCCAAATCCTTGTCTTTGGAAGGCCCACCCAGTTACCCAACCCCCGAGCAAAGAAAAGGAAGAACAATCCCAGTCACCACCGAATCAAGTAGTCGCTCGAACAAAAGCTACCTTTTTCAGACCCCACATAGGGGGGAGAAAAGCACTCTGGCTTCACAAACTTCCCTTCCTTTTGATCACTCGGGCTGTCTGGTGAGAAGCCTGATAATCGTTTAAACCAAGAAATTGAGCAAACTCACAGTCCACTGCACCGCCTCTTCTTTTGCGTGGCATCCAAAACTCAGTAAGGGTTCCACCCGAGGAGGCCACCCAAGTCTCAGGCTCACGAGTTGACCAGCTCTCACAGATCACTGGGCTGTTCTCACAGCCCTGGCTAACACTGTCCAGGTTAACTGGGTCTTTTCTCCCCGTATTGGGGTTCTCCTCTTCCAAGGCAAATGGTTTTAGGTTGCATTTGGTCAAAGCAGGCAAAAATAAATAAATAAAAAAGGCATCCTTCAAATCCAGAAGGGAAACTTCTGCTTCTTCCTCATGGTCTTTCCCTTGTTGATAATTTCTGCAGGGTTCCTGCCCAAAAGGAGATTTCAGAGATCCTGGCAGTCTCAGGAAGAGTGAAGCCAGCTCTTTCCAAGAGCAGAGAAGTTCCTGTGGAGAGAGCCCTCGGAACTTCAGCTTCCTCTGAGACAGCGTCATGTCTCAGCAAGGGGACGACCGCAGTTCCAATTCCTGCTCTGTGAGAGGAAAGGTATGGCTGCGTTTCTTTTGCTTGGTTCTTCTTCCTTTTTCTCATTTTTAAGGGAAGGGATGGAGCAGGGGCAGCCCTACTGGTCCTTTGTGACCTCAGGAACCAGTTGGATTCTGCGCTCGCTGCTGACAGCCTGGGCTACTGGCACGGGCATGACTCAGGCTGTATTTTCCCTTAGTGATAAATAACGTCCCAGCACTCTGATATCCCATCTCTGGCACGATCTGGAACCTCTCTGCAAACCTTGGCTGCCCGTTCCCACCAGCGTTTCTTCCTTTCTCTCCTCAGAAGCAGCGCGGCGCGGTTCCCTGCGTTTGGGATCAGCAGCCAGCAGGCTGCCAGAGATCCAACAGCGCCTTGCAGCGCGCAGAGGGACGCGATGGGGACGGACCGTCCTTACTGCCACGCAAAAGTGAGTTTCTCCAGTCCTGTGTCATGAGGTATGTAGGAATGAATGTTGAGTATTACTTCTGGGCAGGTGCAGTGCTGCAGGGGATGTCAAGTGACCACTGTGGAAGTGTTAGAGATGCCAGCAGTGGGAGTGGAGGGCAGTAGTGAGACAGATGTCTGTGTATCAACGATGGTGCTTTAAGTTGAGTGAATTCCTTTTAGGGCCAAAAAATACCTTCCTCAACTTTTGCACCTTTTCT
Source organism: Lophura nycthemera (assembly GCA_021292215.1). Lineage (NCBI taxonomy): Eukaryota > Metazoa > Chordata > Aves > Galliformes > Phasianidae > Lophura > Lophura nycthemera. Next base: position 14,396 of record JADANK010000806.1, read on the forward strand.
TTGCTGGTGCACCTTTGCTCTGCAGAATGCAGAGCTGTCAGGCAGACCGGGGTTCCTCCGCTGCCATCTGAGCAGGAATGAGAGCAGTAATGCTTTGTGTGAGCGCATTGCAGTTTAAACATCATTTTCTGTTTTGGCTGTAGAACGGTGTCTTTTGGTTTTTGGGGGGTGGACATGGGCTAACAGGACAACGCTGCTCCTGGTGTCTGTGAAATCAGCACACGATCTGTTGCTGTAGGGACGGAGCCTGCGCGTCCGTGGAATGGCGCTGGGCATGGGGGGAAACGGAAAGCCTCTGCAGGTAAGAAGCTCTTGTGAGCTGTGGTGTGGGTACCTGCCTCTAAACAGGGCTGCATGAGGGGCAGTGTGTGATGGAGGAGAGAAGAAAGGGCAGTTCTGTGCAGTTCTGTGCTGACTGCAGAAGTGGCACAAGGCTGTAGCAGCGGAAAGGCCAATTAAAGAAACTACGCTTGAGGACCAGAAGTTTGTGGCTGACTGTGCTGAAGTCTTCCCCCAAGGAGATGCTCTTCATGTCTTCCTTGTTTTCTTTCTGTCAGAAGCTGATGCCAGTGGCCTTCCTCTGAAGCGCAGCCATGCGGAAAGGCAGAGGGGGAGCACCGAGTGTGACGTGGCACCCAAGAGAGGTACAGACACACAGCAGGCGTTGGGGTTTGGTGCACTGTCTTTCTGGTTAGGCTTTCTGTCTGTCCCTTGCTGGTGGCTGTGGTCATAATCACAGTTAGCATTCCTGCACTGATTAGAAATGTGAACCCACCGTTCACCCGGGATCCTAAGATCCATGACCGTGAACACTCCAGATGAGATGTCCTAGCATTGTGGCCCATTTTGCAGACTGAAAGTAGCGCTGGGCTCTTGTTCAATCTTGTTGCTTCTCCTTTCTTAACAGAGGTTGGTGCTGAGCCAAATGGCAATATCTGTGTGAAAGTGGTGCAGCAGGTGTGTTCTGAGAGAGCTTGTCACCAAGCA
>JADANK010000807.1:0-41654 GCA_021292215.1 Lophura nycthemera
CTGCTCCCGGTCCCCCTCCAGCGACTCCACAACCCCCAAAACCCCACAACCCCTGAAAGACCCAATAACCCCGACTGACCCCATAACCCTGCCCCTAACCCCTTCTGAACCCCCATAACCCTCAAGACCCCACAACCCCAACCCAAAAAAACCCCAAAAACGACCCCAAAAAATCCCGACCTGCTCCCTGGTCTCCTCCAGCGACATCCGCTCCTCCATTTCCTTCCTGCGCCGCCGCTCCTGCTCCTCCCGCAGCTTCTGCTCCATCATCTTATCCACCTCCTCCTCCTCTGCAGACCCCCAAAAAACCCCAAAAACACCCCAAAAGTGACCCCAAAACCAACAACATCACCCCAAAAGGACCCAAATGACCCCTAAAGGACAAAAACGGCCCCAAAATGGCCCCAAAAATGACCCCAACCCACCGCTCCCGCAGCTTCTGCTCCATCATCTTATCCACCTCCTCCTCCTCTGCAGACCCCAAAAAAACCCCAAAAAGATCCCAAAAGTGACCCCAAAACCAACAACATCACCCCAAAACCAACAAAATCACCCCAAAACGACCCAAAATCACCCCAAAATGGACACAAATGACCCCAAAATGGCTCCTGCTCCTCCCGCAGCTTCTGCTCCATCATCTTATCCACCTCCTCCTCCTCTGCAAACCCCCAAAAAAACCCCAAAAACACCCCAAAAATGACCCCAAAACCAACAACATCACCCCAAAACCAACAAAATCACCCCAAAAGGACCCAAAATGGCCCCAAAATGGTCCCAAATGACTCCAAAATGGCTCCTGCTCCTCCCGCAGCTTCTGCTCCATCATCTTATCCACCTCCTCCTCCTCTGCAAACCCCAAAAAACCCCAAAAACCCCCAAAAATGACCCAAAACCAACACATTCACCCAAAAAACAAAAAACACCCAAAAAAGGACCCAAATGGCCCCAAAATGGACACAAATGACCCCAAAATGGCCCCTGCTCCTCCTGCAGCTTCTGCTCCATCATCTTATCCACCTCCTCCTCCTCTGCAGACCCCAAAAAAACCCCAAAACACCCCAAAAATGACCCCAAAACCAACAAAATGATCCCAAAAGGACCCAAAATGTCCCAAAATGGGCAAAACAGCCCCAAAACGGCCCCAAAAAGGACACAGATGACCCCAAAATTGGCTCCTCTCTCCCCGCACTTCTGCTCCAATCATCTATTTATCCACCCTCCTCCTCCCTGCAAACCCCAAAAAAAAAAACCCCAAAACAAACCCCAAAAATGACCCCAAAACCAACAACATCAACCCCAAAAACCAACAAAATCACCCCAAAACGACCCAAAATCACCCCAAAATGGACACAAATGACCCCAAAATGGCTCCTGCTCCTCCCGCAGCTTCTGCTCCATCATCTTATCCACCTCCTCCTCCTCTGCAAACCCCAAAAAAACCCCAAAAATCACCCCAAAAATGACCCCAAAACCAACAAAACGACCCCAAAACCAACAAAATTACCCCAAAAGGAACAAAAAGGACCCCAAATGGCCCCAAAAATGACCCCAACCCGCCGCTCCCGCAGCTTCTGCTCCATCATCTTATCCACCTCCTCCTCCTCTGCAGACCCCAAAAAACCCCAAAATCACCCCAAAAATGACCCCAAAACCAACAACATCACCCCAAAACCAACAAAATCACCCCAAAAGGGCAAAAAAGGACCCCAAAATGGCCCCAAAAATGACCCCAACCCGCCGCTCCCGCAGCTTCTGCTCCATCATCTTATCCACCTCCTCCTCCTCTGCAAACCCCAAAAAAACCCCAAAAACACCCCAAAAATGACCCCAAAAACAACAACATCACCCCAAAACCAACAAAATCACCACAAAACCAACAAAATCACCCCAAAAGGACCCAAAATGGCCCCAAAATGGTCCCAAAATGGACACAGATGACCCCAAAATGGCTCCTGCTCCTCCCGCAGCTTCTGCTCCATCATCTTATCCACCTCCTCCTCCTCTGCAAACCCCAAAAAAACCCCAAAAACACCCCAAAAATGACCCCAAAACCAACAAAACGACCCCAAAACCAACAAAATTACCCCAAAAGGAACAAAAAGGACCCCAAAATGGCCCCAAAAATGACCCCAACCCACCGCTCCCGCAGCTTCTGCTCCATCATCTTATCCACCTCCTCCTCCTCTGCAGACCCCAAAAAAACCCCAAAAACACCCCAAAAATGACCCCAAAACCAACAACATCACCCCAAAACCAACAAAATCACCCCAAAAGGACCCAAAATGGCCCCAAAATGGACACAGATGACCCCAAAATGGCTCCTGCTCCTCCTGCAGCTTCTGCTCCATCATCTTATCCACCTCCTCCTCCTCTGCAAACCCCAAAAAAACCCCAAAATCACCCTAAAAATGACCCCAAAACCAACAAAATCACCCCAAAATGACCCAAAATGTCCCAAAAGGACCAAAAATGGGCAAAAATGGCCCCCAAATGGCCCCAAAATAGACACAGATGACCCCAAAATGGCTCCTGCTCCTCCCCCAGCTTCTGCTCCATCATCTTATCCACCTCCTCCTCCTCTCCAAACCCCAAAAAAAACCCAAAAACACCCAAAAAATGACCCCAAAACCAACAAAATCACCCCAAAAGGAACAAAAATGACCCCAAAATGGCCCCAAAAATGACCCCCAACCCACCCTCCTTGGCTTTCTGCTCCCATCATCTTTATCCAACCTCCTCCTCCTCTGCAAACCCCAAAAAAACCCCAAAAACACCCCAAAATGACCCCAAAACCAACAACATCACCCCAAAACCAACAAAATGACCCCAAAATGGACAAAAACAGCCCCAAAACGGCCCCAAAATGGACACAGATGACCCCAAAATGGCTCCTGCTCCTCCCGCAGCTTCTGCTCCATCATCTTATCCACCTCCTCCTCCTCTGCAAACCCCAAAAAAACCCCCAAAACACCCCCAAAATGACCCCAAAACCAACAAAATCACCCCAAAACCAACAAAATGACCCCAAAAGGACCCAAAAACGGCCCAAAAATGGCCCAAAATGGCCCCAAAAATGACCTCAACCCGCCGCTCCCGCAGCTTCTGCTCCATCATCTTATCCACCTCCTCCTCCTCTGCAAACCCCAAAAAACCCCAAAAAGACCCCCAAAATGACCCCAAAACCAACAAAATGACCCCCAAAAGACCCAAAATGTCCCAAAATGGGCAAAAAAGGACCCAAAACGGACCCAAAATGGACCCAAAAGGCCCCAAATGGACCCAAAATGGACACAAACCGCCTCAAAATGCCCCAAAATGAACCCAAAATGGACCCCAAATGTCCCAAAATTGACCCAAAATGAACCCAAAATGACCCAAAATGCCCCAAATGGACCCAAAATGCCCCAAAATGGCCCCAAATGAACCCAAAATGACCCAAAATGCCCCAAAATGGCCCCAAATGCCCCAAACAGCTCCTAACCACCCCCAAACTACCCCAGAACTGACCCCAAATCCCCCTCTTCCCACCCCAAAATTCACCCCAAATCCCAACGACCCCCAAAATCCCCAAAATTCCCCCCAAATCCTGACCCCATAGGAACCCCCCCCCCCCCATATCCCCCAAATCCCCCATAGGCCCCGACCCCCCATGCCAGGCCCTGGGCCCCCGTTTGCCATGGAGAACGCCCCCCCCCCCCCCTCCCAGTTGCCATGGGAACGCCCCCCACTTCAACCCCCCCGTAGGACCCATAGGCCCCGTTGCCATGGCAACGACTCCCCCCTCCCCCATAGGCCCTGTTGCCATGGAGACGTCCCCCACTTTGCCCCCCCCCATTGACCCCTTAGGCCCTATAGGCCCCATAGGCCCCGTTGCCATGGAGAACGCCCCCCCTACCTCCCCCCCCCAGTTGCCATGGAGACGCCCCCTGCTTCCCCCCCCACCCCCCCCATAGGCCCTATAGGCCCCATAAGCCCCGTTGCCATGGAGACGCCCCCCACTTTGCCCCCCCCTCCAAAATAGGCCTCGTTGCCATGGCAAAACACCCCCCCAACTTCCCCGCAAGCCCCCATAGGCCTCATAGGCCCAACAGGCTGCACAGGCCTCGTTGTCATGGAGGACGCTCCCCACTCTCCCCCTGGCCCCGCTCCCAACCCCTTAAGGGCCTACAGCGCTACTGCATGGGCAAGAAGACCCCCACTCCCCAAAAAAGACTTTGCCGTTGCCATGGAAAACGCCCCCCTGCTTTCAATCAACCTCCCCCCCCACCCCCATAGGCCCTTAGGCCCCATAGGGCCCCGTTGGCATGGAACGCCCCTGCTTTCCCCCCCCACCCCCCCCAAGCCCATAGGCCCCCCATAAGCCCCGTTGCCATGGAGACGCCCCTCCCTTTGCCCCCCCCCCCCAAAAATAAGGCCTCGTTTGCCATGGCGGACCCCCCCCAATTTTCCAACCCCACCATAGAAACCCATAGGCCCCATTGCCCGTGGCAACGACTCCCACTTCGCCCCCCCCCCCCAACGGCCCCGTTGCCATGGCAACGACTCCCCCCCCCATAGGCCCTGTTGCCATGGGAAAGAACGCCCCCCACTTTGCCCCCCCCCATAGGACCCATAGGCCCCGTTGCCGTGGCAACGACTCCCACTTCGCCCCCCCCCCCAGGCCCCGTTGCCATGGCAACGACCCCCCCCCCAATAGGCCTCGTTGCCATGGCGACGGCCCCCCCCACTTCCCCGCAGCCCCCATAGGCCGCATAGGCCCAACAGGCCGCATAGGCCCCGTTGCCATGGAGACGCCGCCCCGCTCTCCACGGCGACGCCCCGCACTGCCCCCCCCCCCCCCCCCCCCCCCCCCCCTCACCCTGCCGCTTCCGCTCGCGCTCCATCATGACGTGGCGGTGCAGCGCCCTGGCCATGGCCGAGGAAAGCTTCGGCCGCTCCAGCAGCGCCGGCATCTTGGCGCGGCTCGGCCGGAAGTGCCGCTGGATCACCACTTCCTCTTCCGCTTTCCAGTTTTCAACCCACCGCTTCCGGTAGTGAAGTAGGCGGGCTCCAGGCTGGAAAGAAATACTTCCGGGACGGCGGACCGGGCTTTCGGCTCCCAGAAGGCGACTTTTGGTGCGAAAAAGGCGACTTTTGGTCATGAAGTGCTGAGTTACGGCTTGCGGGGTGGGGGATGGGGGGCGGTTAACGATCTGAGGGGTCGACTTCCGGCCCCCCGGATCCGACTTCCGGTCTCTCTGGGACGCATCCCCCTCCTCAGGGGTCGACTTCCGGTCCCCCGGATCCGACTTCCGGTCTTTCGGGTGGCGGACCCTCTCCTCAGAGGTTGACTTCCGGTCCCCCAATCCGATTTCCGGTCTCTCGGGGACGCATCCCCCTCCTCAGGGGTCGACTTCCGGTTCCCCCGATCCGACTTCCTGTGTCTAGGGCCGCATCCCTCTCCTAAGGCGTCGACTTCCGGTCCCCGATCCGACTTCCGGTCTCTCGGGGACGCATCCCCCTCCTCAGGGTCGACTTCCGGTCCCCCGGATCCGACTTCCGGTCATTCGGGTGCCGGACCCTCTCTTCAGGTCGACTTCCGGTCCCCCGATCCGACTTCCGGCCTCTCGGGGACGCATCCCCCTCCTCAGGGGTCGACTTCCGGTCCCCCGGATCCGACTTCCGGTCTTTCGGGTGGCGGACCCTCTCCGCAAAGGTCGACTTCCGGTCCCTCGATTTGATTTCCGGTCTCTCGGGGGCCGATTTCCGTCCCGCCGATTCGACTTCCGGTCTCTCGGGGACCGATTTCCGGCCCGCCATTCGACTTCCTGACTCTCGGGGGGACGGATCCCCCCCCGAGGTCGACTTCCGGTCCTCGGATCCGACTTCCGGGAGCGGATCCCTCTCCTAAGGCATCGACTTCCGGCCCTGAAGGCTTCGCTTCCGGTTCTGAGCGAGCGGACGCAGCGCGGCGCCGTAGCCCCGCCCACCGCGCGGTGACGTCACCCCTCAAAGCCACGCCCCCCACCCCAGCTTAACCCTTTCCTCGCCGCTGCGTTTTGTCGACGCTCCTTCGATGTCACGTGACGCCGCGAGGGAGGAAATCGCGTTTTTTATTAAATACGGATTTTTTCACCCCAAAATGGCGAACGACGGGGACGCAGCGACACAATGGGGCCGAGGGCCGGCCGTGGGGCCGAGCTATGGGGCAATCTATGGGGCTGGGGTCCATCTATGGGGCAATCTATGGGGCTGGGGTCCATCTATGGGGCAATCTATGGGGCTGGGGTCCCCTCTATGGGGCAATCTATGGGGCTGAGGTCCATCTATGGGTCAATCTATGGGTCTGATGTCCCTCTATGGCTCTGAGGCAATCTATGGGGCTGGGGTCCCCTCTATGGGGCAATCTATGGGGCTGGGGTCCCCTCTATGGGGCAATCTGTGGGGCTGGGGTCCATCTATGGGGCAATCTATGGGGCAATCTATGGGGCTGGGGTCCCCTCTGTGGGGCAATCTATGGGGCTGGGGTCCATCTATGGGGCAATCTATGGGGCTGAGGTCCCTCTATGGGGTAATCTATGGGGCTGGGGTCCATCTATGGGGGAATCTATAGGGCAACCTATGGGGCTGTGGGTCACCCTATGGGTCCCTCTATGGGGCAATCTATGGGGCTGAGGTCCATCTATGGGGCAATCTATGGGGCTGGGGTCCAACTATAGGGCAACCTATGGGGCTGTGGGTCACCCTATGGGTCCCTCTATGGGGCAATCTATGGGGCTGGGGTCCCCTCTATGGGGCAATCTATGGGGCTGAGGTCCTTCTATGGGGCAATCTATGGGTCTGAGGTCCACCTATGGGGCAATCTATGGGGCTGGGATCCATCTATGGGGGAATCTATAGGGCAATCTATAGGGCAACCTATGGGGCTGTGGGTCACCCTATTGGGTCCATCTATGGGGCAATCTATGGGGCTGAGGTCTCTCTATGGGGCAATCTGTGGGTCTGATGTCCCTCTATGGGTCAATCTATGGGGCTGAGGTCCACCTCTGGGTCCCTCTATGGGTCCATTATGGGTCTGAGGCTTATCTATGGGGCAATCTATGGGGCAGCTATGGGGCAGTCTATGGGGCAGTCTATGTGTCTGTGGGTCAGTCTATGGGTCTGTGGGGCAGCCTATGGGTCAATTTGTGGGTCTGTGGGTCAGTCTATGTGTCTATGGGTCAGTCTATGTGTCTGTGGGGCAGTCTATGGGGCAGTCTATGTGTCTGTGGGTCAGTCTATGGGTCTGTGGGGCAGCCTATGGGTCAATTTGTGGGTCTGTGGGTCAGTCTATGTGTCTATGGGTCAGTCTATGTGTCTGTGGGGCAGTCTATGGGGCAGTCTATGTGTCTGTGGGTCAGTCTATGGGTCTGTGGGGCAGCCTATGGGTCAATCTATGGGTCTGAGGTCCATCTATGGGTCTGAGGCCCCCTATGGGTCCATCTATGGGTCAGTCTATGGGTCTGAGGTCCATCTATGGGTCTGAGGCTCCCTATGGGTCCCTCTATGGGTCCATCTATGGGTCCCCCTATGGGTCCATCTATGGGTCCATCTATGGATCTGATGTCCATCTATGGGTCAATCTATGGGGCTGAGGTCCATCTATGGGTCCCTCTCTGAGTCTGAGGCCCCCTATGGGTCCCTCTGTGGGTCAATCTATGGGTCCAAGGTCCATCTATGGGTCAATCTATGGGTCCGAGGCCCTTCTATGGGTCCATCTCTGGGTCCATCTCTGGGTCCATCTATGGGTCCAAGGTCCATCTATGGGTCAATCTATGGGTCCTAGGCCCTTCTATGGGTCCATCTCTGGGTCCATCTCTGGGTCAATCTATGGGTCCGAGGCCCCTCTATGGGTCAATCTATGGGTCTGAGGTCCATCTATGGGTCCGAGGCACCCCTACAGGTCAATCTATGGGGCTGATGTCCATCTATGGGTCCATCTATGGGTCTGAGGTCCCTCTATGGGTCAATCTATGGGTCTGAGGTCCATCTATGGGTCAATCTATGGGTCTGAGGCCCCCTATGGGTCAATCTATGGGTCAATCTATGGGTCTGAGGTCCATCTATGGGTTTGAGGCTCCCTATGGGTCCCTCTATGGGTCCATCTATGGGTCTGAGGTCCATCTATGGGTCAATCTATGGGTCTGAGGTCCATCTATGGGTCTGAGGCTCCCTATGGGTCCCTCTATGGGTCCCTCTATGGGTCCCTCTATGGGTCCATCTCTGGGACAATCTATGGGGCCAAGGTCCATCTATGGGTCAATCTATGGGTCTGAGGTCCACCTCTGGGTCCATCTCTGGGTCAATCTATGGGTCCATCTATGGGTCTGAGGTCCCTCTATGGGTCCATCTATGGGTCAGCGTATGGGTCCAAGCCCCCCCTATGGGTCAATCTATGGGTCCGAGGCCCCCTATGGGTCCATCTATGGGTCTGTTGTCCATCTATGGGTCCATCTATGGGTCTGAGGTCCATCTATGGGTCCATCTATGGGTCTGAGGTCCCCCTACAGGTCAATCTATGGGGCTGATGTCCCTCTATGGGTCCATCTATGGGTCTGAGGTCCATCTATGGGTCAATCTATGGGTCTGAGGTCCATCTATGGGGCAATCTATGGGTCAACCTATGGGTCAATCCGTGCCCCCTAAGTGTGGGTGCTCTCGCACCACTCCCTGGCGTTGAGGAACATCTTCAACCACGGCGCCGCCCCCCCCTCCGCCGCCCCCTTTTCCCCGCCCCACCGCGGCCCCACGGCCGCCCCGAACTCCCCCCCCCACTTATGGGGCCAATGGGGCCACTGCCACCTCAGCACCCCCCGCTCGGGGTGCGGCATGGCGGCCAGGTGGCGGCCGCACGGGGAGCAAAGCGCCGCCACCCCCCCGGGGGAACCGTTGGGGTTCATGGGGTACGAAGCCGTGGGGCGGCCGCCGTCGTCCGTGTAGAGGAGGGGCGTCAGGCCGGAAGTCTGCAGCGCGCGGAGGGTGGGGGGGTGGCGGAAGCGGAAACGGCCTGGAATGGGGGGGAGGGGGTGGGGTTATGTGGGGTCATGGAGGGGAGTCAGACCGGAAGTCTGCAGCGCGCGGAGGGTGGGGGGGTGGCGGAAGGGAGGGGCGTCAGACCGGAAGTCTGCAGCGCGCGGAGGGGGGGGGGTGGCGGAAGTGGAGGGGCGTCAGACCGGAAGTTTGCAGCGGCGCGGGAGGGGGGGGGTGGCGGAAGCGGAAACGGCTGGAATGGGAGGGGGGTGGGGTTATGTGGGGTCATGGAGGGGCGTCAGACCGGAAGTCTGCAGCGCGCGGAGGGTGGGGGGGTGGCGGAAGTGGAGGGGGTCAGACCGAAAGTTTTGCAGCGCGTCGGAGGGTGGGGGGTGCGGAAGCCGAAACGGCTGGAATGGGAGGGGGGGGGGGGTTATGTGGGGCAGGGGGGAGTCAGACCGAATTTGCAGCGCGGCGCGGAGGGTCCGGGGGGTGGCGGAAATGGAGGGGCGTCAGACCGGAAGTCTGCAGCGCGTGGAGGGAGGGGGGGTGGGCGGAAGTGGAGGGGCGTCAGACGCGGAATTTTTGCAGCGCGCTGAGGGTCGGGGGGTGGCGGAGTGAGGGGCGTCGACCCGGAAGTCTGCAAGCGCGCGGTAGGTGGGGGTGCCGGAATGGAGGCGCCAACCGGAAGTCTGCAGCGCGCGGAGGGTGGGGGGGTGGCGGAAGCGGAAACGGCGGGAATGGGGGAGGGGGTGGGGTTGGGTGGGGTCATGAGGCAGTCAGACCGGAAGTCTGCGCGCGCGGGAGGGTGGGGGGGTGGCGGAAATGGAGGGGCGGCAGCCGGAAGTCCTGCGCGCGTGGAGGGAGGGGGGGTGGTGGCGGAGGGAAAACGGCCTGGGATGGGGGGGAGGGGGTGGGGGTTATGTGAGGTATGGAGGGGAGTCAACCGGAAGTTTTGCAGCGCGCGGAGGGAGGGGGGGTGGCGGAAGTGGAGGGGCGTCAGACCGGAAGTTTGCAGCGCGCGGAGGGTGGGGGGGTGGCGGAAAATGGAGTGGGGGGGCGTCAGGCGGAAGTCTGCAGGCGCGCGGAGGGTGGGGGGGTGGCGGAAGCGGAAACGGCTGGAATGGGGGGGAGGGGTGGGGTTATGTGGGGTCATGGAGGGGAGTCGACCGGAAAGGCTGCAGCGCGCGAGGGTGGGGGGTGGCGAAATGGAGGGGCGTCAGACCGAGTCCTGCAGCGCGCGGAGGGGTGGGGGTGGCGGAAGTGGAGGGCGCAGACCGGAAGTCTGCAGGGCGCGCGGAGGGTGGGGGGTGCAAGAAGAAGCGGAAAACGGCCTGGAAACTTTGAGGGGTTTGTGGTTATGTGGGGTCTGGCGGGAGTCAGACCGAAGGCGCAGCGCGCTGAGGTGAGGGGGGTGGCGGAAGTGGAGGGCGTCAGACCGGAAGTCTGCACGCGCGGTAGGGGTGTGGGGGGTGGCGGAAGTGGGAGGGCGTCCGACCGGAAAGTTTGCAAGCGTCAGCGGAGGGAGGCGGGGTGGCGGAAGCGGAAACGGCTGGAATGGGGGGGGGGTGGGATTTATGTGGGGTCTGGAGGGAGGCCAGACCGGAGTCTGCAGCGGCGCGAGGGTGGCGGAAGTGAGGGGCGTTCAGACCGGAATCCTGCGCCGGCGCGGGGGGTGGGGGGGGTGCGGAAATGGAGGGCGCAGACCGGAAGTCTGGCAGCGCGAGGAGGGAGGCGGGGTGGCGGAAGCGAAACGGCTGGAATGGGGGGGGGGTGGGATTTATGGTGGGGTCATGGAGGGGCGTCAGACGCGGAGTCTGCAGCGCGCGGAGGGAGGGGGGGTGGCGGAAGTGGAGGGGCGTCAGACCGGAATTTGCAGCGCGCGGAGGGTGGGGGGGTGGCGGAAATGGAGGGCAGTCAGACCGAAAGTTGCAGCGCGTGGAGGGTGGGGGGGGTGGCGGAAGCGGAAACGGCTTGGAATGGGAGGGGGGGGTGGGTTATGTGGGGTCAGGGAGGGAGTCAGACCCGGAAGTCCTGCAGGCGCGTGGAGGGTGGGGGGTGCCGGAAGCGGAAGCGGCCTGGTAATGGGAGGGAGGGGGGGGGGGGTTATGTGGGGGCAATGGGGGGCGTCAGACCGAAGTCTGCATGCGCGCGGAGGTGGGGGGGTGGCGGGAAACGGAAGCGGCCTGGAAGCGTGGGTGGGGGTAGGTGAGGGCTGGGGTTATATTTGGTTTATTGGGGGTATGGGTGTTAATGGGGGGAATATGGGGGGTTATGGGGGGTCATAGGTGGAGATGGGGTTATGGGTGTGTGATGGGGGTATGTGGTTATGGGATTTTCGTCTATGGGTATGATATGGGGAATCTTTGGGGATGGGGATATGGGGATATGGGGTTATGAGGTGATATGGGGTTATGGGGGGATATGGGGTTATGGGGGGATATGGGGTTATGGGGGGTCATGGGGGGATATGGGGGGTTCTGGGGTTGTGGGTTGGTTATGGGGTGGAGGAGTTATGGGGTTGGCAGCACCATTGATGGCCCACAGTCACCCCATAGACCCCCCATAGCTGCCCCGTAGCCCCTTATCCATCCCATAACCCCCCACAACCCCATAACCCCCCCATCCCGACCCCACAACCCCCCCACGACCCCATAACCCCCCCATAACCCCCCTACCTTGGCCGTGTGCCACCCAGACCCCCAGCACGGATTCCTTTTCCATCCCCCTCAGCATCACCGCCCCATAACCCCCCCCCACAAACCCCATAACCACCCCATACCCCCCCACAACCCATACCCACACCCATACCCCTCCCAGCCCCATAGCCACCCATAAGCACCTCCTCCGCATCACAGGCCACATAACCCCCCCCATCCCGACCCTACCCACCCCATAACCCCCCCACGACCCCATAACCCCCCTACCTTGGCCGTGGTGCACCCAGAACCCCCAGCACGGATCCTCCATCCCCCCCTCATCATCACCGCCCCAGAACCCCCCATGCACCCCATAACACCATACCCACCCCATAGCTTCTCCCCACCCCCATAACTCCCACAACCCGCATAACCAACCCCCATACCCACCCCATAACACCCCAAACCCATAGCCCACCCATAGCCCCCTCCCCAGCCCGCATAGCCCAACCATAGCACCTCCTCAGCATCACAGCCACATACCCACCCACCACCCCATAACCCCATAACCACCCCATAACCCCCCCATCTCGACCCCATAACCCCCCCACGACCCATCACCCCCACCCCCCCCCATCCCGACCCCATAACCCACCCTACCTTGGCCTGTGCCACCCAGACCCCCAGCACGGATCCTGCCATCCCCCGCAGGCACACCGCCCCTAAACCCCCCACACAACCCCGTAACCCCAATAACCACCCCAGAACGCCCCCACGCCCCATAACCCCCCCATTCCCGACCCCACAACCCCGCCCACGACCCCATAACCCCCCTACCGTGGCCGTGTGCCACCCAGACCCCCAGCACGGATCCTTCCATCCCCCTCAGGATCACCGCCCCAATAACCCCCTCCCAGAACCCATAACCCCATAACCAACCCATAAAAACCCCCCACGACCCATAACCCCCCCATCCCGACCCACAACCCCCCCAAGCCCCATAACCCCCGACCTTGGCCGTGTGCCACCCAGACCCCCAGCACGGATCCTTCCATCCCCCTCAGCATCAGCGCCGGCCCCTTTTCCACGCGGACGCTGACGAACCTGGACTCGAACCGCCCGGATTCGTTTGGGCTCAGCAGAACCGGGGGGGGGGCGGAGGCGTCGGAATCGGCTGGAATGAGGGGGGGGGGGGGTCCCAAAAATGAGAGGGGTTCCCAAAATGAAAGGGGTCCCCACTCATGAGTCACCCACCCATGGGACCCCCACCCCTAAGAACCCCCATAAGACCCCCACCCATGGGACCCCCACCCCTAAGAACCCCCATAAGACCCCAACCCGCGGGACCCCCACCATAAAACCCCCACCCATGGGACCCCCACCCCTAAGACCCCCCATAAGACCCCCACCCAAAGGACCCCACCCACGGGACCCCCCCTCCCAAACCCCCACCCATGGGCCTCCCCCCATAAGACCGCCCACCACATGGGAAACCCCCCACCCATCCCCCAAACCCCCCCAATCCCCCCTTCAAGAGCCTCCCCCAATTAAGCCCCCACCCATTGGGACCAGGTCCACCCAGAACAAACACCCCACCCACGATAACCCCCCACCTAAGACCCCCACCCATGTACCTCCACCAAAACAACCCCACCCACGGGACCCCCACGCCACAACACTTCCCACATAAGACCCCATCCATGGGACCCCCCCCATAAGACCCCAACCGTAAGAACCCCAACCCACACGGACCCCCACCATAAACCCCCACCCATAGGACCCCACCCGTAAGATCCCCACCTCATGAGTTTCCCCACCCATGGGACCGCCTCATCCCAACCCACCAATAAGAACCCCCACCCATGGGACCTCCACCAGAACACCCCACCCCCACGAGACCCCCCCCATAAGACCCCCAGCCCTGAGACTCCCCCCCCATAACACCCCCCACGCATGAGGTCGCCACCCATGGACCCCACTCTCCCAAACCCCCCCATGGGACCCCCCCCCCCGTAAGACCCCACCGCACCATGAGTCCCCCACCCTGGACCCCCCCTCCCAAACCCCACCCATGGGATCCCCCACCCATGGGATCCCCCACCCATGGGATCCCCCCATAAGACCACCCCCACCCTGGACCCTCCTCCCAACCTCCCCAAGTCCCCTTGCAGAGGCTCCCCAATAAGACCCCCACCCAGGGGACCTCCACCAGAACACAACCCCCACCCATACGGACCCCCCATAAGACCCCCACCCCAAAGAACCCCCACCCACGGGACCCCACCCCCTCCAAACCCCCCCATGGGCTCCCCCCCCCCATAAGACCCCCCCCATAGGGCTCCCCTCCTGCCCAAACCCGCCCCAATGGCCTCCCCCAAGAAAGACGCCCCACCAATGGGACACCCACCCACAACACAACCCCCATAAGACCCCCACCCATGGGACCCCCACTCACCGTTGTCCCCCGGGGGGTGACCCACCCACCCCAGCAGCGCCATCAGCTGGCAGCCATTGCAGACCCCCAGGCTGAAGGAATCGGGGCGGCGGCGGAACCTTTCCAGGACCCCCCGAACCCGGGGGTCAAAACGGGCCACAGCGGCCCACCCTGTATGGGGAGGGGGGAAAATCAAGGGGGGGGCACGGGGGAGACCCCAAAAGGGGATCCTGATAGGACCCTAAAAGGGGATCCTGATGGGAAATGGAATGGGGACGCAATGGGAAGTCAATAGGGAACCCAATGGGAACCAATATGGCGCCCAATGGGAACCCAGTGGGAACCAATAAGGGAACCCCAATGGGATCCAAAATGGCGCCCACTGGGAACCCAATGGGAACCAATAAGGGAACCCCAATGGGATCCAAGATGGCGCCCAGTGGGAACCTCAATGGGATCCAAAATGGCGCCCAGTGGGAACCCAATGGGAACCAATAAGGGAACCCCAATGGGATCCAAAATGGCGCCCAACGGAACCCAATGGGAACCAATAAGGGAACCCCAATGGGATCCAAAATGGCGCCCAATGGGAATCCCAATGGGAACCTTAATGGGAACCAATATGGCTCCCAATGGGAACCTTAATGGGAACCAATATGGCGCCCAATGGGAACCCAGTGGGAACCAATAAGGGAACCCCAATGGGATCCAAAATGGCGCCCAATGGGAACCCAATGGGAACCAATATGGGAACACCAATGGGAACCAATATGGCGCCCAATGGGATCCTAATGGGAACCAATAAGGCGTCCAATGGGAACCAAGATGGAGTCCAATGGGAACCAAGATGGCGTCCAATGGGATCCCAATGGGAAGCAATATGGCGCCAATGGGAACCAAGATGCCATCCAATGGGAAACGCAATGGGAACCAAGATGGCGTCCAATGGGATCCCAATGGGAAGCAATATGGCGTCCAATGGGAACCAAGATGGCGTCCAATGGGAACCAATGGGAAAGGAAACTTAACGGGGTCTCAATGGGATTTGAGTGGGATTCCTATGGGATTCCTATGGGATTTCTGTGGGATTCCTATGGGATTTCACTGGGATTCCTGTGGGATTTCTGTGGGATTTCTATGGGATCTCAGTGCAATTTCTATGGGATTTCTATGGGTTGTCAATGGGATCTCAGTGGGATTTCTATGGGATTCCTATGGGATTTCAATGGGATTCTTATGGGATTTCAGTGCGATTTCAGTGGGATTTCTGCGGGATTTCTATGGGATTTCAGTGAGATTTCTATGGGATCTCAAAGGGATTTT
Source organism: Lophura nycthemera (assembly GCA_021292215.1). Lineage (NCBI taxonomy): Eukaryota > Metazoa > Chordata > Aves > Galliformes > Phasianidae > Lophura > Lophura nycthemera. The sequence continues at coordinate 15,385 of JADANK010000807.1, forward strand.
TATGGGAGTTCTATGGGATTTCTGCGGGATTTCTATGGGATTTCAGTGAGATTTCTATGGGATCTCAATAGGATTTTTATGGGAGTTCTATGAGATTTCAGTGGGATTTCTATGGGATTTTTATGGGATTTCTATTGGATTTCTATGGGTTGTCAATGGGATCTCCATGGGATTTCTGTGGGATTTCAGTGGGATTCCTATGGGATTTTTATGGGATTCCTATGGGATTCCTATGGGATTTTTATAGGATTTCAGTGGGACTTCACTAGGATTCCTATGGGATTTGTATGGGATTTCTACGGGATTTTTATGACATTTGTATGGGATTTCAGTGGGATTCCTATCGGATTTCAGTGTAATTTTTATGGGATTTCTATGGGATTTTTATGGGATTTCAGTGGGATTCCTATAAGATTTCTATGGGATTTCTATTGGATTTCTCTGGGATTTCTATGGGATTTCAGTGCGATTCCTATGGGATTTCAGTGGAATTTTTATGGGATTCCTATGGGATTCCTATGGGATTTCTATGGGATTTCTATGGGATCTCAATGAGATTTCTATGGGATTTCTATGGGATTCCTATGTGATTTCAGTGGGATTCCTATGGGATTTCAGTGGGATTTCAGTGGGATTCCTATGGGATTTCTACGAGATTTTTAAGGGATCTCAATGGGATCTCAATGGGATTCCTATGGGATTTCAGTGGGATTCCAATGGGATTTCTATGGGATTTCAGTGGGATTTCTATGGGATTTCAGTGGGATTCCTATGGGATTTCTATGGGATTCCTATGAGAATTCAGAGGGATTCCTATGGGATTTCTATGGGCTGTCAATGAGATCTCAATGGAATTTTTATGGGATTCCTATGGGATTTCAGTGGGATTTCAGTGGGATTTCTATGGGATTTCAGTGAGATTTCTATGGGATCTCAATGGGATTTTTATGGGAGTTCTATGGGATTTCAGTGGGATTTCTATGGGATTTTTATGGGATTTCTATGGGTTGTCAATGGGATCTCCATGGGATTTCTGTGGGATTTCAGTGGGATTTCTGTGGGATTTCAATGGGATTCCTATGGGATTTCTATGGGATTTCTATGGGATTTCTATGAGATTCCTATGGCATTTCTATGGGATTTCTATGGGTTTTCTATGGGTTGTCAATGGGATCTCAATGGGATCTCAATGGTATTTCTATGGGATTTCTATGGGATTTCTATGGGATTTCAGTGGGATTTCAGTGGGATTTCTATGGGATTTTTATGGGATTTCTATCGGATTTCTATGGGTTGTCAATGGAATCTCAATGGGATTTCTATGGGATTTCTATGGGATTTCTATGGGTTGTCAATGGGATTTCAGTGGGATTTCTATGGGATTTCAGTGGGATTTTTATGGGATTTCTATGAGATTTCAGTGGGATTCCTATGAGATTTTTATGGGATTCCTATGGAATTCCTATGTGATTTTAGTGGGATTCCTATGGGATTTTTATGGGATTCCTATGGGATTTCTATGGGATTTCACTGGGATGTCTATGGGATTTCTATGGGATTTCAGTGGGATTTCAGGGGGATTTCTATGGGATTCCTATGGGATTTTTATGGGATCTCAGTGGGATCTCAATGGGATTTCTATGGGATTTCAGTGGGATTTCAGGGGGATTTCTATAGGATTTCAGTGGGATCTCCATGGGATTTCTATGGGATTCCTATGGGATTTCAGTGGGATTTCTATGGGATTCTTATGGGATTCCTATGGGATTTCCAATGCGATTTCTATGGGCTCAGAATAGGATTCCTATGGGATTTCTATGGGATTCCTATAGGATCTCAATGGGACCCCAAAGGCAGCCCCCCCCCCACCCCAACCCCCCCACCCCAACCCCCCCCCCGGCCGTGGGTCGCCACCTGGAATCCGGCCATATGGAAGGCGGCGGCCATTTCCCGGTCCCCGTTGCTGCCCTCCTCCCGCAGCACCGCCACGCGCGGCCCCACGGCGCCTGCGGGACGCCCCATAGATGTAGCGCCTGCCCCATACATCGCCTGCCCCATAGATGTGCCGCCTGCCCCATAGATCGGCTGCCCCATAGATCGGCTGCCCCATAGATGTGCTGCCTGCCCCATAGATCGGCTGCCCCATAGATGTGCTGCACCACAGATGTGCCGCCTGCCCCATAGATCGCCTTCCCCATAGATCGGCTGCCCCATAGCTGTAGTGCCTGCCCCATAGATGAAGTGCCTGCCCCATAGATCGGCTGCCCCATAGATGTGCTGCCCCACAGATGTGCCGCCTGCCCCATAGATGTAGCGCCTGCCCCATACATCGCCTGCCCCATAGATGTGCCGCCCCATAGATCGGCTGCCCCATAGATGTGCCGCCTGACCCATAGATGTGCTGCCCCATAGATGTGCCGCCCCATAGATGTACTGCCTGCTCCATACATCGCCTGCCCCATAGATTGCCGGCCCCACATGTCTGCCGCCTGCCCCATAGATCACCTGCCCCACAGATGTGTTGCCCCATAGATGTGCTGTCTGCCCCATAGATCGCCTGCCCCACACGTCTGCCGCCTGCCCCATACATCGCCTGCCCCACAGATGTGCCGCCTGCCCCATAGATCTGCTGCCCCATAGATGTACTGCCTGCCCCATAGATCTACTGTCCCATAGACGTTCTGCCCCATAGATGTGCTGCCCCACAGATGTGCTGCCTGCCCCATAGATGTAGCGCCTGCCCCATAGATCGGCTGCCCCATAGATGTGCTGCCTGCCCCATAGATGTGCTGCCTGCCCCATAGATGTACTGCCTGCCCCATAGATCGGCTGCCCCATAGATGTTCTGCCTGCCCCATAGATGTGCTGCCCCATAGATGTGCCACCTGCCCCATAGATTGCCTGCCCCATAGATGTGCTGCCGCCCCCATGGATCGGCTGCCCCATAAGTGGGCCGCCCCCAAGAAACACCCCAAGACCATACCCCCAAAACCCCACAACCCCACAAGCCCGTAACCCCTCAACCCCAAAACCCCAGAAACCCATAACCCCATAACTTGAGAAACCCACAACCCCATAACCCTAAAACCCCATAACCCCACACCCACAACCCCACCCCAAAACCCAACCCCAAACCCCCACCCCAACCCCTAACCCCAAACCCCACAACCCAAAACCACAACCCCACAACCCCAAACCCCCCCAAACCCCCCCAAAAAAAAAAAAAAAAAAAAACCCCAAAAAAAACCCCAACCAAACCCCACAACCCAAATCCAAAACCCCCAACCCCACAACCCCCACAACCCCAAACCCCCATAACCCCAAACCCATAACCCCTAACCCCAAACCCATCCCCCCATAACCCCCAAACCCCCCACAACCCCACAACCCTAACCCCAAACCCCAAAACCCCAACCATAACCCACAACCCCCCCATAAACCCCACAACCCTCAACCCAAACCCCAAAAAAAAAAAAAAAAAAAAAAAAAAAAAAAAAAAAAAAAAAAAAAAAAAAAAACCCCACAAACCCCAAAACCCACCCCCCAAAAAACCCCCAACCCCAACCCACCCCAACAACCCCAAAACCCCAAAACCAAACCCCAAAACCCCCAACCCCAAACCCACCCCCACAACCCCAACCCAACAAACCCACAACCCCAAAAACCCAAACCCCCAACCCAAAACCCCAAACCCCCAAACAACCCACAACCCCCCCCACAACCCCCCAAACCCCCAAACCCCACAACCCCACAACCCCAAAACCCCCCCAACCCCAAAACCCCACAACCCCAAACCCCCCCACCCCCCCAAAACCCCAAAAAAAAAAAAAAAAAAAAAAAAAACCCCCCACAAACCCCCAACCCCAAACCCCACCCCACAACCCAAACCCCCACAACCCCAAACCCCACAACCCCAAACCCCCCAACCCCCAACCCCCACAACCCCCAACTCCAAAAAACCCAAACCCACAAACCCCACAACCCCTACCCCAAACCCCAAACCCAAACCCCACAACCCAACAACCCACAACCCCAAAACCCCACAACCCCCAAAACCCCACAACCCCACAAGCCCAGGCCCCACAACCCCCACCCCAACCCCAAACCCCCAACCCTAACCCCCAACCCCCAAACCCAAACCCCAAACCCCCAAACCCAAAAAAAAAAAAAAAAAAAACCCCACAACCCCCAACCCCCACAACCCCACAACCCCAAACCCCATACCCCCAAACCCCACAACCCCAAAACCCCAAACCCCACAACCCCAACCCAACACCCAAAACCCAACAACCCCCCAACCCCAAACCCCACAAACCCCCAACCCCCTAACCCCAAACCCTGGCCCCACAACCCACAACCCATAACCCCACAACCCCACAAACCCCATAACCCATAACCCCTAACCCTACAACCCCACAACCCAACAACCCCGCAACCCCATAACCCCATAACCCTACAACCCCAAACCCCACAACCCCACAACCCATAACCCCACAACCCCACAACCTCACAACCCCACCCCCATAACCCAAACCCAAACCCCAAACCCCACAACCCCCAAACCCCACAACCCCCTAACCCCAAACCCCACAAACCCCCCTACCGACAGGCGCCGGCCCCCGCAATGGGCGGAAGCTGAGGGCAGAACTCCCCCCTGGCGGTGCCTCACCCATTTCCTCCACTCAGCCCAGCGCGGGTCCGTCTGCACCGCTCCAGCTGGAAATCGTCTGCTCCCACGGGCCCGAGGGATCCCACATCCTGCAGACCACCGTGCCGCCCACCGAACCGAACCTGGGGGCAACATGGCGCCGCCCTTGGCCGGTGCCCCCCACCCCCCGTGCCCGCCAATTGGGTTGACCTACATGGCTTTGCCAATATGGTTTGACAACCCATGGCTGCCAACCCCATGGCTGCCGACACCCGGCCCCTGTCAACGTGGCTGCCAATATGGCTGCTGCCCCCTGCCCAATGGCTCCAATATGGTTGCCCAATGGCTGAAACATGGCTGCCAATATGGCGCCGACTGGCTGCACAGGGCCACAGCTGCAATGGCTGCCAATATGGTTGTGCCAAACGCCTGGCCCCAACTGGCTGCCAAAGGTGGCCAACATGGCTGAAACAAACATGGCTGCCCCAATATGGGCTGGGCCGACAGGGTGACAAAACATGGCTGCCACATGGCTGCAATATGGCTGCAAATGGCCCAATATGGTGCAAATGGCCTGGACAGGCACAACTGGTGCCAATATGGGGCCCAAAATGGCGCCAATAATGGCCCCTGACCAACTGCCGTTGAAACATGGCTCCAATATGGTGCCAATAGCGCCTGCATGCCCCCATTACATCGCCTGCCCCATAAGATGTGCCGCCTGCCCCATAGATCGGTGCCCCATAGGATCGTCTGCCCATAGATGTGCTGCCTCCCCATAGACGGCTGCCCATCGATGTGCTGCCACCCCAGGATGCTGCCGCCTGCCCCATAGATCGCCTTCCCCATAGATCGGCTGCCCCATAGTGTAGTGCCTGCCCCCCATAGATGAAGTGCCTGCCCATAGATCGGCTGCCCCATAGATGTGCTGCCCACAGATGTGCCGCCTGGCCCCTAGCTGTAGCGCCTGCCCCATACATCGCCTGCCCCATAGATGTGACCTCTGCCCCATAGAATCGGCTGCCCATAGATTTTGCGCTGACCCATAGATGTGCTGCCCCCATAGATGTGCCGCCCCATAGATGTACTGGCCTGCTCCATACATCGCCTGCCCCATAGATTGGCCGGCCCCACATGTCTGCCGCCTGGCCCCCATAGATCACCTGCCCCACAGATGTGTTGCCCCATAGATGTGCTGTCTTGCCCCATAGATCGCCTGCCCCACACGTCTGCCGCCTGCCCACATTACATCGCTGCCCCACAGATGTGCCGCCTGCCCCATAGCTCTGCTGCCCCCTAGATGTACTGCCTGCCCCCTAGATCTATGTCCCATAGACGTTCTGCCCCATGGATGTGCTGCCCCACGATGTGCTGCCTGCCCCATAGATGTAGCCGCCTGCCCCATAGATCGGCTGCCCCATGATGTGCTGCCTGCCCCATAGATGCCTGTCCTGCCCCATAGATGGACAGCCTGCCCCATAGCATCGGCTGCCCCATTAGTGTTCTGCCTTGCCCCATAGATGTGCTGCCCCATAGATGTGCCACCTGCCCCATAGATTGCCTGCCCCATAGATGTGCTGCCTGCCCCATGGATCGGCTGCCCCATAGATGTGCTGCCTGCCCCATAGAAGTACTACCCCATAGATCCATCACCCCCAAAACCCCACAACCCCACAAGCCCGTAACCCCTCAACCCCAAAACCCCAGAAACCCATAACCCCATAACTTGATAAACCCACAACCCCAGAACCCTAAAACCGCATTAACCCCACATCCGCACAACCCTACAACCCCAACAACCCCATAGCCCCACAACCCCACAGCCCTACAACCCCATAACCCCCAAACCCCACAACCCCAAAAGGCCACAACCCCACAACCCCCCAAACCCCCCAAAAAAAAAAAAAAAAAAAAAAAAAAAAAAAACCCCACAACCCTACAACCCCACAACCCCATAACCCCACAACCCCATAACCCCACAACCCTACAACCTCACAACTCCATAACCCCACAACCCCACAACCCCACAACCCCATAACCCCACAAGCCCATAACCCCTCAACCCCACAACCCCATAACCCCATAACCCCTCAACCCCCACAACCCCACAAGCCAATAACCCCAAACCCCACAACCCCATAGCTCTATAACCCCACAATCCCATAGTGCCATAGCCCCATAACCCCACAACCCTACAACTCCATAACCCCATAACCCCATATCATCATAACCCATAGCCCCGTAACTCCATAACCCCATAACCCCACAACCCTATAACTCCACAACCCCACAACCCTACACCCCACAACCGCAAAACCCTAACCCCATAACCCCACAACCCCATAACCCCACAACCCCTCAACCCCAAAACCCCACAACTCCACAACCCAACAACCCCATAACCCCACAACCCCACAACCCAACAACCCCACAACCCCATAAACCTACAACCCCAAAACCCCACAACCCCACAAGCCCATGGCCCCACAACCCCACAACCCAACAACCCCACAACCCCACAACCCCATAACCCCACAACTCCACAAACCCACAACCCTACAACCCCACAACCCCATAACCCCACAACCCCGCAACCCCAAACCCCACAACCCCACAACTCCACAACCCCACAACCCCCAACCCCCACAACCCCATAACCCCCCCCCCCCCCCCACACCACAACCCCAAAACCCCACAAACCCACAAAACCCCCACAAACCCCCAAACCCCACAAACCAATACAACCCCACAACCCCACAAGCCCATGGCCCCACAACCCCGCAACCCCAAACCCCACAACCCCACAACTCCATAACCCCACAACCCCAAACCCCACCACCCCATAACCCCACAACCCCACAACCCACAACCCCTCACTCCCAACCCCACAACCCCACCACCCCACAACCCCCCCCCCATTAACCCCATAACCCCACAACCCACAAAAAAACCCCCACAACAACAACCCCACAACCCCAAAAACCCCACAACCCACAACCCCACAACCCAAAGCCCATGGCCCCCACAACCCCCCTCACCCCCAAACCCCACCACCCCACAACTCCTAACCCCACACCCCAACCCCACCCACCCCCACCCCAACCCCAAACCCAAAACCCCTCAACTCCACAACCCCACAAACCCCCCAACCCCACAACCCACAACCCCATAACCCCATAACCCCACAACCCCACAAACCCCATAACCCCAAACACCACAACCCCACAACCAACCAACCCCAAAACCCCACAACCCCACAACCCCAAAACCCCACAACCCCAAACCCATAACCCACAAGCCCATGGCCCCACAACCCTACAACCCCCTAACCCACAACCCCACAAACCCCATTAACCCCATAAACCCCATAACCCTACAACCCCACAACCCAACAACCCCTCCAACCCCATATAACCCCATAACCCTAAAACCCCAAAACCCCACAAACCCCACAACCCCATACCCCACAAACCCCACAACCTCACAAACCCCACAACCCCCCTAACTCCCAATCCCATAACACCAAAACCCACAACCCCACAACCCCACAACCCCATAACCCCACAACCCCACAACCCCCCCATACCGACAGGCGCCGGCAGCCCCGCAATGGGTCGGAAGCTGAGGCAGAACTGCGCCCCCTGGCGGTGCCTCAGCTCCATTTCCTCCATCTCAGCGCAGCGCGGCGTCGTCTGCAGCCGCTCCAGCTGGAAACTCGTCTGCTCCCACAGGGCCCGCAGGGATCCCACTGAGTCCTGCAGCACCACCGTGCCGCCCACCGACACCGACACCTGGGGGACAACATGGCTGCCGACATGGCTGACTAACATGGCTGCCAATATGGCTGACAACATGGCTGCCAACATGGCTGCCGACACGCCTGTCAACGTGTCTGCCAATATGGCCGCTGACATGACTGCTGACATGGCTGCCAATATGGTTGACAATGTGGCTGCCGACATGGCTGCCAATATGGCTGCCGACATGGCTGCCGACATGGCTGCCGACACGCCTGTCAACGTGGCTGCCAATATGGCTGCTGACACGCCTGCCAACGTGGCTGCCAATATGGTTGCCGACATGGCTGACAACATGGCTGCCAATATGGCTGCCGACATGGCTGACAACATGGCTGACAACATGGCTGCCAATATGGCTGCCAATATGGCGCCCAATATGGCTGCCAAGATGGCTGCTGACATGGCCACCAACATGGCTGCCAATATGGTGGCCAACATGGCTGCCAATATGGCTGACAACATGGCTGCTGACATGGCTTCCAATATGGTTGCCAATATGGCTGCCGACATGGCTGACAACATGGCTGCCAACATGGCTGACAATATGGCTGACAACATGGCTGCCAATATGGCTGACAACATGGCTGCCGACATGGCTGACAACATGGCTGCCAATATGGCGGCCAATATGGCAGCCAATATGACTGCCGACATGGCATCCAATATGGCTGCCAATATGGCTGACAACATGGCTGCCAATATGGCTGCCAATATGGCTGCCGACATGGCTGCTGGCATGGCTTCCAATATGGCTGCCAATATGGCTGACAACATGGCTGCCGACATGGCTAACAACATGGCTGCCAACATGGCCACCAATATGGCTTCCAACATGGCCGCCAACATGGCTGCCAACAGGCCTGCCAACATGGCCGCCAACAGGGCTGCCAACATGGCTGCCAACATGGCTGCCAAATATGGCTTCCAACATGGCTGCCAATATGGCTGCCCCACGTGACCCCCGGCCATCCCATAATAAGCCCATACCTCCGCACTGGGCCCCAGGGGGCCGCTGGTGCCAAGATGGCTGACGCTGACCCCATGTGACCCCATAAGGACCCCACAGCCACCCTATAAGGACCCCATACCCCATAATGACCCCATAGGGACCCCATAAGGACCCCATAAGAACCCCATAGCCACCCCATAAGGACCCCATACCCCCATAAGGACCCTATAGCCCCATAAGAACCCCATAAGAACCCCATAACCCCATAGTGACCCCACAGGGACCCCATAAAGACCCCCTAGTCACCCTATAAGGACTCAATAACCCCATAAGAACCCCATAAGGAACCCATACCCCCGTAGTGACCCCATAAGGACCCCATAAGGACCCTATAGTCACCCTTAAGGACCCTATAGCCCCATAAGTACCCCATAAGGACCCCATACCCCCATAAAGACCTCAAAGTGACCCCATAGTGACCCCATAAGGACCCCATAGTGACCTCAAAGTGACCCTATAGTGACCCCATAAGGACCCCATAGTCACCCTGTAAGGACCCTATAGCCCCATAAGAACCCCATAAGAACCCCATAAGGACCCCGCAATGACCCCATGTGACCCCACAATGACCCCACGTGACCCCATAACCCCACGTGACCCCACGGCCATCCCATAATAGCCCCGTACCTCCGCACTGGGCCCCACGGGGCCGCTGGTGCCAAGATGGCTGACGCTGACCCCATAATGACCCCATAAGGACCCCATAACCCCATAGTGACTCCATAGGGATCCCATAAGAACCCCATAGCCACCCCATAAGCACCCTATAGCCCTATAGTGACCCCATAAGGACCCCATTAGGACCCCATAAGGAACCCATAGCCACCCTATAAGGACCCCATACCCCCATAATGACCCCATAATGACCCCATAAGGACCCCATAGTGACCCCATAGTGACCCTATAGTGACCCCATAAGGATCCCATAGTCACCCTGTAAGGACCCCATAGCCCCATAAGGACCCCATAAGGACCCCATACCCCCATAGTGACCCCATAAGGACCCCATAGGGACCCCATAAAGACCCCACAGTGACCCCATAGTGACCCCATAAGGACCCCATAAGGACCCCATAACCCCATAGTGACCCCATAAGGACCCCATAGCCACACTATAAGGACCCCATAACCCCATAGTGACCCCATAGGGACCCCATAAGGACCCCATAAGGACTTCATACCCCCATAGTGACCCCATAAGGACCCCATAGGGACCCCATTAGGACCCCATAAGGACCCCATAGTCACCCTATAAGGACCCCATAAGGACCCCATAACCCCATAGTGACCCCATAAGGACCCCATAGTCGCCCTATAAGGATCCCATAGCCCCATAAGGACCCCATAAGAACACCATATCCACCCTACAAGGACCCCATAGCCCTGTAGTGACCCCACAATGACCCCACGTGACCCCATAACCCCACGTGACCCCCGGCCATCCCATAATAAGCCCATACCTCCGCACTGGGCCCCACGGGGCTGCTGGTGCCAAGATGGCTGACACTGACCCCATGTGACCCCATAAGGACCCCATAGCCGCCCTATAAGAATCCTATAGCCCTATAGTGACCCCATAATGACCCCACGTGACCCCATAACCCCACGTGACCCCGCGGCCATCCCATAATAAGCCCATACCTCCGCACTGGGCCCCAGGGGGCCGCTGGTGCCAAGATGGCTGACGCTGACGCCGCTGTTCCTGTAGCGCTCCAAGATGGCCGCCGCTCTGCCCTCCTCCACTTCCAGCACCAAACCCGGCTCCTCCGCGAACAGCAGCGCCAGCGCTGCCGGGGTCACAGGTCAGAGGTCACACAGGGGTCACGGAGGGGTCACGGGGTCAAGGTGGGGTCACAGGGGCCGGGAGGGGTCATGAGGTCAGGGCGGGGTCAAGGTGGGGTCATGGGGTCAGGGATGAGTCACAGGGTCAAGGTGGGGTCACATGGGCCAGGAGGGGTCACGGGGTCAGGGCGGGGTCAAGGTGGGGTCAAGGGTAGGGAGTGGTCCACAGGATCAGGACACGGGCGGTCATGGGGTCAAGGTGGGGTACCGGGGTCCAGGGCGGGGTCAGGGGTCAGGGCGGGGTCAAGGGGGGGTCAAGGGCTCAGGGAGGGGTCACAGGGTCAGGGAAGGGTCACAGGGTCAAGGTGGGGTCAAGGGGTCAGAGAGGGGTCACGGGGTCAGGGCGGGGTCAAGGTGGGGTCAAGGGGTCAGGGAGGGGTCACAGGATCAGGAAGGGGTCATGGGGTCAAGGTGGGGTCACAGGGGCCGGGAGGGGTCACGGGGTCAGGGCGGGGTCAAGGTGGGGTCAAGGGGTCAGGGAGGGTCACAGGATCAGGAAGGGGTCATGGGGTCAAGATGGGGTCACAGGGTCAGGGTGGGGTCAAGGTGGGGTCATGGGTCAGGGAGGGGTCATAGGGTTGTTGAGATCATGGGGTCGGTGTGGGGTCAGGGGTCATTTTGGGGTCAAGAGGTCAGAGGGTTCACGGGGTCAGGGAGGGGTCAGGATGGGGTCACGGGGTCCATGAGAGGTCATGGGGTCAGTGTGGGGTCACGGGGTCAATCAGGGGTCAGGACGGGGTCAGGGTGGGGTCACGGGGCTGTGGGTCATTATGGGATGCCATTAAGGGCTGCGGGTTATTATGGGATGTCATCGATGGCAGCGGGTTATTATGGGATGCCCAAAGGGCTGTGGGTCATTATGGGATGCCATCAATGACAGCAGATTATTATGGGATGTCATTGATGACTGCGGATTATTATGGGATGCCACGAAGGGCTGTGGGTCATTATGGGATGTATTCGATGGCAGCGGGTTATTATGGGATGCCACAAAGGGCTGTGGGTCATTATGGGATGTCATCGATGGCAGCAGGTCATTATGGGATGCCATTGATGACCGCGGATTATTATGGGATGTTATTAAGGGCAGTGGGTCATTATGGGATGTCATTAATAACAGTGGGTTATTACGGGATGCCATTAATGACAGTGGGTTATTATGGGATGCCACTAATGGCAGCGGATTATTATGGGATGCCACGAAGGGCCTCGTGCCGTACGGTCGCTGTCCGTCGCGGCGGTGCTGAAGTCGACGCGGATCCCGCAGTTCCGGCGGACCCCCTCTCTTCCCCCCCCCCCCCGGGTTTCCCCCCCCCCCCTTTTCCCCCCCCACACACACCCCCTCTTCCCCCCCCACCCCCCCCTTAACCCCCCTTCCCCCCCCCCCCACCCCCCTTTCCTCCCCCCCCTTCCCCCCCCCCCCCACTTCACCCCGCTTTTCCCACCCCACGCCGAGCACCCAGCGCCCCCCCACTCTCCAGCACGCCCACGCCCCCCCCCTCAGCACCCCGCCGTCGCTCACGTCGTGACCCGCGGCCACTGCGCGGCCTGGGCCGCCCCAAAAAGGGGCAGAGGGCCCCCAAAGATCAGGTACGGACCCCAAAAGCTCAAATAGGGACCCCAAAGCTCAGGTAGGGACCCCAAAAAGGGACAGCGGGACCCCAAAACTCAGGTACGGACCCCAAAAAGGGACAGCGGGACCCCAAAGCTTCAGCGGTAGGCGACCCAAACAACTCAAAACTAGGGGGACCCCCAAAAAGCTCAGTGCGGACCCCAAAGCACAGATACGGACCCCTAAGCACATATAGGGACCCCAAAGGAAGAGTGGGACCCCAAAAGCTCAGATAGGAACCCCAAAGCACATATGGGGACCCTAAAGGAAGAGTGGGACCCCAAAAGCCAGTATGGGAACCCTAAAACCCATATAGGATCCCAAAGGAAGAGTGGGACCCCCAAAGGAAGAGTGGGACCCCACAATTCATATGGGGACCCTTAAACACATATGGGGATCCCAAAGGAAGAGCAGAACCCCACAATTCATATGAGGACCCCAAAACTCATATAGGGACCCCAAAGGAAGAGTGGGACCCCAAAGCCCTTATAGGGACCCCAAAGGAAGAGTGGGACCCCAAAAGCTCAAATAGGGACCCCAAAGCTCAGGTAGGGACCCCAAATGCTCAAATAGGGACCCCAAAGCACATATGGGGACCCCAAAGGAACAGTGGGACCCTACAATTCATATGGGGACCCCAAAGGAAGAGTGGGACCCCAAAGCTCAGGAAGGGACCACAAAACTCAGGTAGGGACCCCAAAAGCTCAAATAGGGACCCCAAAGCTCAGGTAGGGACCCCAAAGGAAGAGTGGGACCCCAAAAGCTCAAATAGGGACCCCAAAGCACAGATAGGGACCCCAAAAGCTCAAATAGGGACCCCAAAGCACATATAGGGACCCCAAAGGAAGAGTGGGACCCCAAAGCACAGCATGGGGACCCCAAAAGCTCAGGTAGGGACCCCAAAGCTCAAATAGGGACCCCAAAGCACATATGGGGACCCCAAAGCACATATGGGAACCTTAAAACCCATATAGGGACCCCAAAGAAAGAATGGGATCCCAAAACCCCTCCACCCACCCCATATCCCCCTGCTGACCCCAAAAAGCCTCCACCCACCCCAATCCCCCCCACTGGGGGGGTGGGGGGGGGGGGGGGGGGGGGGGGGGGGGGGGGGGGGGGGGGGGGGGGGGGGGGGGGGGGGGGGGGGGGGGGGGGGGGACCCCATATCCCCCCCTGCTGACCCCCCAAAACCCTCCACCCACCCCATATCCCCTCTATGACCCCATAAGCCCCCTGCTGACCCCAAAAATCCCTCCCACCCACCCATCACCCCCCTGCTGACCCCAAAAACCCTTCGCCACCCATTATCCCCCCCTGACCCCATCTCCCCCCAGCCTGGACCCAAAAAACCCTCCCCCACCCCATCCTCCCCCCACTGACCCCATTATCCCCCCTGCTTGCCCCAAAATCCCTCCCACCCACCATATCCCCTCACTGACCCATATCCCCCACTGACCCATATCCCCCCCTTGCTGACCCCAAAACCCCTCATCCCACCCCATATCCCCCCCGCTGCCCCAAAAACCCCTCCCACCCAACCCCCTCTCCCCCCACTGACCCATATCCCCCCTGCTGATCACCCAAAACCCCTACACCCACCCATATCACCCCCGCTGAGCCCCAAAAACCCCTCCACCCACCCCATATCCCCCCCACTTTACCCCATATCCCCCCCTGCTGACCCCCAAAACCCCTCCACCCACCCCAGTTCCCCCTCCCCCGCCCCCCACCCCGACCCCATAAGTGCCCACCTTGCAGCAGCTCCTGGGTGACCCTAAAAGCAGGCCTCAAGGGTTGTAGGGTCGTCGAGGTCGGGGCAGGAATCCCCTATTTGGGAATAAACCTGCGCCAAAGCGCTGCCCCCCAAACGGTGCCGGCCCGGATTTAGGGCCACCCACAGCAGCGACCCTATAAGATCCCAAAAAGGGATTATGGGGTGGGGAGAAATCCTAAGGGTCCTGGAAAGGTTATGGGGTGGGGAAAAATCCTATAGGGTCATGGAAGGGTTATGGGGTGGGGAGAAACCCTATAGGGTCATGGAAGGGTTATGGGGTGGGGAGAAACCCTATAGGGTCCTATAAGGGTTATGGGGTGGGGAGAAACCCTATAGGGTCATGGAAGGGTTATGGGGTGGGGAGAAACCCTGTAGGGTCATGGAAGGGTTATGGGGTGGGGAGAAATCCTATAGGGTCATGGAAGGGTTATGGGGTGAGGAAAAACCCTATAGGGTCCTGGAAGGGTTATGGGGTGGGGATGTGCCCTATAGGGCCCTATAAGGTTTATGGGGTGGGAATATGCATCCTATAAGACCCTATAAGGGTTATGGGGTGGGGACGTGCCCTATAGGGCCCTATAAGGGTTATGGGGTGGGGAGAAACCCTATAAGACCCTATAAGGGTTATGGGGTGGGGACGTGCACCCTATAAGACCCTATAAGGGTTATGGGGTGGGGAGAAACCCAATAGGGCCCTATAAGGGTTATGGGGAGGGGACGTGTGCCTATAAGACCCTATAAGGGTTATGGGGTGGGGAGAAACCCTATAGAGCCCTATAAGGGTTATGGGGTGGGGATGTGCCCTATAGGGCCCTATAAGGGTTATGGGGTGGGGGTGTGCCCTATAGGGCCCTATAAGGGTTATGGGGTGGGAGAAACCCTATAGGCCCAAAGGTTTAGGGGTGGGGATAATGCGCCTATAGGCCCTATAAGGTTTATGGGGTGGGGATGTGCCCTATAAGACCCTATAAGGTTTATGGGATGGGGATGTGCCCTATAGGACCCTATAAGGGTTATGGGGTGGGGACGTGTGCCCTATAGGGCCCTATAAGGGTTATGGGGTGGGGATGTGCGTCCTGTAAGACCCTAAAAGGATTATGGGGTGGAGATGTGCCCTATAGGGCCCTATAAGGGTTATGGGGTGGGGAGAAACCCAATAGGGCCCTATAAGGGTTATGGGGTGGGGATGTGCCCTATAGGGCCCTATAAGGGTTATGGGGTGGGGAGAAACCCTATAGGACCCTATAAGGGTTATGGGGTGGGGATATGCGTCCTATATGACCCTATAAGGTTTATGGGGTGGGGATGTGCCCTATAAGACCCTATAAGGTTTATGGGATGGGGATGTGCCCTATAGGACCCTATAAGGGTTATGGGGTGGGGACGTGTGCCCTATAGGGCCCTATAAGGGTTATGGGGTGGGGATGTGCGTCCTATAAGACCCTATAAGGTTATGGGGTGGGGATGTCCCTATAGGGCCCTATAAGGGTTATGGGGTGGGGATGTGCACCCTATAAGACCCTATAGGGGTTATGGGGTGGGGATGCGCACTATAGGGCCCTATAGGGGTTATGGGGTGGGGATGTGCGTCCTATAAGACCCTATAAGGGTTATGGGGTGGGGATGTGCCCTATAGGACCCTATAAGGGTTATGGGGTGGGGATATGCGTCCTATACGACCCTATAAGTTTTATGGGGTGGGGATGTGCTCTATAGGGCCCTATAAGGGTTATGGGGTGGGGATGTGCCCTATAGGGCCCTATAAGGGTTATGGGGTGGGGATGTGCCCTATAAGACCCTATAAGGGTTATGGGGTGGGGAGAAACCCAATAGGGCCCTATAAGGGTTATGGGGTGGGGATGTGCCCTATAGGGCCCTATAAGGGTTATGGGGTGGGGAGAAAACCAATAGGGCCCTATAAGGTTTATGGGGTGGGGAGAAACCCTATAGGACCCTATAAGGGTTATGGGATGGGAATATGCGTCCTATACGACCCTATAAGGGTTATGGGGTGGGGATGCGCCCTGTAGGGCCCTATAAGGGTTATGGGGTGGGGACGTGCCCTATAAGACCCTATAAGGGTTATGGGGTGGGGATGTGCCCTATAGGGCCCTATAAGGGTTATGGGGTGGGGATATGTGCCCTATAAGACCCTATAAGGTTTATGGGGTGGGGTTCCTATGGCCCTAAAGGTATGGGGTGGGATATGCCCTATAAGACCCTATAAGGTTTATGGGGTGGGGATGTGCCCTATAGGACCCTATAAGGGTTATGGGGTGGGGATATGCACCCTATAAGACCCTATAAGGGCTATGGGGGGGATGTGTGCCCTATAGGGCCCTATAAGGGTAATGGGGTGGGGAGAAACCCAATAGGGCCCTATAAGGGTTATGGGGTGGGTATATGCACCCTATAAGACCCTATAAGGGTTATGGGGTGGGGATGCGCCCTATAGGCCCTAAGGGTTATGGGGTGGGGATGTGGTCCTATAAGACCCTAAAGGTTTTGGGTGGGGAGAAACCCTATAGAGCCCTATAAGGGTTATGGGGTGGGGATGTGCCCTATAGGGCCCTATAAGGGTTATGGGGTGGGGTGTCCCTTAGGGCCCTAAGGTTTATGGGGTGGGGACGTGTGCCCTGTAGGGCCCTATAAGGGTTATGGGGTGGGGATGTGTGCCCTATAGGGCCCTATAAGGGTTATGGGGTGGGGATGTGCGTCCTATAAGACCCTATAAGGGTTATGGGGTGGGGATGTGCCCTATAGGGCCCTATAAGGGTTATGGGGTGGGGAGAAACCCAATAGGGCCCTATAAGGGTTATGGGGATGGGGATGTGCCCTATAGGGCCCTATAGGGGTTATGGGGTCGGCTGTAGGGTCGCCCACCTCTCCCGTTGGGACATTTGAGGTCGGGGCTGACGGTGGCCGTGATGTCGGGACAGACGGCGTACGTGCGAGATCACCAGCGTGCCTGGGGTCAAAGGTCAAGGGGTCAGAGGTCACGGGGTCGGAAGTCACGGGGTCAGACCTCCCCTCCCCCCCCATAACCCCGCCCCGACCCCATATTCCTACGGTGACCCCATAACCCCATATTGACCCTGTGACCTCTGACCCTGTGACCTCACCACGACCCCGTAACCCCCCCGTGACCCCACAACCCCATGGTGACCCTATGACCCCCCCCGACCCCATATCCACATGGTGACTTGTGACCCCATGACCCCATGGTGACCCCGTGACCCCCCCATGACCCCACGACCCCACAACCCCATGGTAACCCAATGACCCCCCATGACCCCATAACCCCATATGGATCCTGTGACCCCTGACCCTGTAACCCCCCCCCATGACCCCATGACCCCATAACTCCATGGTGACCCCGTGACCCCACCATGACCCCATAACCCCATGGTAACCCCATGACCCCCCCCATGATCCACATTGTGACCTGTGACCCCCTGACCCTGTAACCCCACCATGACCCCATGACCTCATAACCCCACCATGACCCCATGACCCCATGGTGACCCCATGACCCCACCATGACCACATGACCCCATAACCCCATGGTGACCCAGACCCCCCACCATGGCCCCATGACCCCCCCATGACCCCATAACCCCATGGTAACCCCATGACCCCACCATGACCCCATATCCCCGATGTGACCTGTGACCCCTGACCCCCTGACCCCTTTTCCCCACCATGACCCCATAACCCCATGGTGACCCCGTGACCCCACCATGACCCCATGACCCCCCCCATGACCCCATAACCCCATGGTAACCCCATGACCCCACCATGACCCCATATCCCCGATGTGACCTGTGACCCCTGACCCTGTAACCCCACCTTGACCCCATGACCCTATAACCCCCCCAATGACCCCATAACCCCCCCAAAGACCCCATGACCCCGTGACCCCACCACGACCCCATAACCCCATGGTAACCCCATGACCCCAAAATGACCCCAAAATGACCCCAAAATGACCCCACGACCCCATAACCCCATGGTAGCTCCATGACCCCAAAATGACCCCACGACCCCTTGACCCCATAGCCCCATGGTGACCCCGTGACCCCACCATGACCCCATGACCCCATAACCCCACCATGACCCCATCTCCCTTTTGTGACCCCATATCCCATTAATCCCCGTGACCACGTGACCCCACCGTGACCCCGTGACCCCATGACCCCACCATGACCACGTGACCCCCGTGACCCCATGACCCCTGACCCCGTGACCCACCGGCCGCCATGACGGTGTCGTTTCCCACGCCTGCCACCACGCTGAGTCCCCATAACCCCATAATGACCCCATAACCCCATAATGACCCCATGACCACGTGACCCCACCATGACCACGTGACCCCACCAAGACCACGTGACCCCAATGACCCCGTGACCCCTGGCCACGTGACCCACCGGGCACCATGACGGCGTCGTTTCCCACATGTGCCACCACGCTGAGTCCCCATAACCCCATAATGACCCCATAACCCCCCAAGACCCCATGACCATGTGACCCCACCATGACCACGTGACGCCCCCGTGACCCCGTGACCCCTGACCACGTGACCCACCGGGCGCCATGACAGTGTCTGTTCCAACAGGTGCCGCCATGTTGAGTCCCCACCATGACCCCATGACCCCATAATGACCCCATAACCCCTATAACCCCATACTCCCTGATGACCCCTGACCCCGTGACCCCACGACCCCTGACCACGTGACCCACCGGGCGCCATGACGGTGTCAGTTCCAACACCTGCCGCCATGTTGAATCTCCACCATGAACCCCATAATGACCCCACAGCCCCCTATAATCCCACAACCATGATGACCCCTGACCCCTGACCCCGTGACCCCTGACCACGTGACCCACCGGGCGCCATGACGGTGTCGTTTCCCACTCATGCCGCCATGTTGAATCTCCACCATGACCCCATAGCCCCCTATAATCCCACAACCATGATGACCCCTGACCCCGTGACCCCACGACCCCTGACCCCGTGACCCACCGGGCGCCATGACGGTGTCGTTCCCCACTCGTGCCGCCATGCTGAGGGAATCCTTGCCTCCATCCACGGCGACCCCCAGCTGCTCCATGGCGCCCACCATCGCCTTGCACGCGGCCACCAGCGCCGCCCCCTCCCCCCCCGTTTTGCTCCCCCACATCCAATTGGCCGAGCACTTCACGTCCTGCGGGGTCAGAGGTCACGGGAGGGTCAGAGGTCACCGGGGGGGTCAGGGGTCATGGGGGGGAGTTAAAAGTTATGAGGGGTTATGGAGGGGCGGGGGGTTATGGGGGGGTCATGGGGGGGATATGCGGTAATGGAAGAGTCAGAGGTCAGAGGGGGGTCAGAGGTCACGAGGGGTCAGAGGTCATGGTGGGTCAGGGGTCATGGGGTCAGAGGTCATGGGGGTTATGGGGTCATGGGGGAATGGAAGGGATATGGGGTCATGGAGGAGTCAGAAGACACGGGGGGTCAGAGGTCATGGGGGCGGTGTCAGAGGTCATGGTTGGTCAGGGGTCATGGGGTCAGAGGTCATGGGGGTTATGGGCGGTGGGGGGCTATGGGGTCATGGGGGGTCATGGAAGGGATATGGGGTCATGGAGGAGTCAGAGGACACGGGGGTCAAGCGGTCATGAGGGGTCAGAGGTCATGAGGGGTCAGGTGTCATGGGGGGGTTAAAGGTCATGAGGGGTTACGGAGGGGTGGGGGGTTACAGGGTCATAGGGGTGTGGGATCATGGGGGGATATGGGGTCATGGAGGAGTCAGAGGTCAGAGAGGGGTCAGAGGTCATGGAGGGGTTAGAGGGGGGTTACGGGAGGGGGTTATGGGGTCATGACCCCATACCCACCCCACTGCCCCCATTGACCCCATACCCACCCCAGTGACCCCACACTGCCCCCATTGACCCCATATCCACCCCACCGACCCCATACCCACCCTACTGACCCCATATCCACCCCCCTGGCCCCACACCCACCCTCCTGACCCCACACCCACCC
The DNA here is from genome assembly GCA_021292215.1 of Lophura nycthemera. Lineage (NCBI taxonomy): Eukaryota > Metazoa > Chordata > Aves > Galliformes > Phasianidae > Lophura > Lophura nycthemera. The sequence continues at coordinate 36,089 of JADANK010000807.1, forward strand.
CACTGACCCCACACCCACCCTACTGACCCCATACCCACCCCACTGCCCCCATTGACCCCACACCCACCCTACTGACCCCACACCCACCCCACTGACCCCATACCCACCCTACTGAACCCCACAACCCCACCCCACTCATCCCATACCCCACCCCACTGCCCCCTATTGACCCCATATCCACCCCATTGACCCCACACTGCCCCTATTGACCCCACAATCCACCCCACTGACCCCACACCCCACCCCACTGCCCCCACACCAACCCCCCTGACCCCACTGACCCCCACACCCACCCTACCTGACCCCATACCCACCCACTGATCCCACACCCACCCCACTGACCCCATATCCACCCACATTGCCCCCATTGACTCCATATCCACCCTACTGACCCCATACCCACCCCATTGACCCCATACCCACCCTCCTGACCCCATACCCACCACACTGCCCCCACACCACCCTACTGACCACATATCCACCCTACTGCCCCTATTGACCCCCACACTGCACCCCATTGACCCATACCCACCCTACTGCCCCCATTGATCCCACACCCACCCCATTGACCCCACACCCACCCCACTGCCCCCACATCCGACCCTCTATGCCACCCCACTTGACCCCATACCCACCCCACTGCCCCCATTGACCCCACACCCACCCCCCTGACCCCAAACCCACCCTGAGATCCGTGACCCGTGCAAAACAAAGGTTGGTGATGGCCTCACAAAGCGCCAGCCTGGCTCCGGCCGCGGGATCCAGGAGCCCTTTTAGGGGTTGTTCCCCTATCGCTGTCGCCGCCCCTATAATCCCGAAATGGGAAAGGGCCACGACGGCCACGTCTGCCAACGGGGTGTGGAGAGGACCCACGCACTGCTGCTGGGCAACCAGGCCCGTCACCGAACGGTCCACCTGGGGGGGAAGGGGTTATGGGGTCAGGAACGGGGGCTATGGGGTCAGGAAGGGGGTATGGGGTCAGGAACGGGGTTAAGGGTCAGGAACGGGGTATGGGGTCAGGAACGGGGTTATAGGGTCAGAACGGGGGATGGGGTAGGAACAGGATATGGGGTGCAGGAAGGGGGTATGGGTCAGGACGGGATATGGGGTCGGAAGGGGGCATGGGTCTGGGAGGGGGGTATGGGTCTGGGAGTGGGATACGACGTCAGTGAGAAGAGTCTGGGGTCTGGGGTGGGGGGTAATGAGATAGGACAGGGGTTATGGGGTCAGGAAGGGGGTTATGGGGTCAGGGAGGGGGTTATGGGGTCAGGAAGGGGGTTATGGGGTCAGGGAGGGGATAATGAGATCAGGAAAGGGGTATGGGGTTAGGAAGGGGGTATGGGGTCAGGAGAAGGGGGTTATGGGGGTCAGGGAGGGAATTATGAGATCAGGAAAGGGGTTATGGGGTCAGGAAGGGGGGTATGGGGTCTGGGAGTGGGATACGATGTCAGTGAGAAGAGTCTGGGGTCTGAGAGGGGGATATGGGGTCTGAGAGGGGGGTTATGGGGTCAGAAAATGGGTTATGGGGTCAGAAAAGGGAGTTATGATGTCTGGGAGGGAGATATGGGGTCAGGGAGGGGATATGGGGTCAGAAGGGGGATATGGGGTCTGGGAGGGGGGTTATGGGGTCAGAAAAAGGGAGTTACGATGTCGGAAGGGAATATGGGGTCTGGGAGGAGATATGGGATAGGCAAGGGGGTATGGGGTCTGGAAGGAGGGGTATGGGTCTGGAGAGGGGGTTATGGGTCGAGGGGGGGGTTATGGGGTCAGGAAGGGGGATATGGGGATCTGAGAGTGGGTTAGGGGTCAGGAAGGGGATATGGGGTCAGGAAAGGTTATGGGGTCCACTGGGAGTGAGATTATGAGATCAGGAAAGGAGTTATGGGGTCAGGAAGGGGGCACGGGTCTGGGAGGGGAGTATGGGGTCTGAGAGGGAGAATGGGATCTGGGGGGTGGGGTTAGGGGTCAGGAAGGAGGGTATGGGGTCTGGGAGGGGGATATGGGGTCAGGAAGGGGGGTATGGGGTCGGAACGGGGATATGGCGTCAGGAAGGGGCCATGGGGTCTGGGAGAGGGGTATGGGGTCTGGGAGTGGGATACAACGTCAGTGAGAGGAGTCTGGGGTCTGAGAGGGGGATATGGGGTCTGGAGGGGGTTATGGGGTCAGAAAATGGGTTATGGGGTCAGAAAAGGGAGTTACGATGTCTGGGAGGGAGATATGGGGTCTGGGAGGGAGATATGGGGTCAGGAAGAGGGGTATGGGGTCAGGAAGGGGGATATGGGGTCTGGGAGGGGGTATGGGGTCAGGAAGGGGGGTGTGGGGTCAGGAACGGGGGTATGGGGTCAGGAAAGGAGTTATGGGGTCTGGGAGGAGATTATGAGATCAGGAAAAGGGTTATGGTGGTCAGGAAGGGGGTATGGGGTCTGGGACGGGAGTATGGGGTCTGAGAGGGAGATATGGGATCTGAGAGTGGGGTTATGGGATCTGGGAGGGGGGTTATGGGGTCTGGGAGGGGGTTATGGGGTCAGGAAGGGGGGTATGGGGTCTGGGAGGGGAGTATGGGGTCTGAGAGGGAGATATGGGATCTGAGAGTGGGTTATGGGGTCTGGGAGGGGGTTATGAGATCAGGAAAGGGGTTATAGGGTCAGGAAGGGGGGTATGGGGACTGGGAGGGGGTTATGGGGTCTGGAAGGGGGTTATGGGGTCATCTGGGAGGAGATTATGAGATCAAGAAAGGGGTTATGGGGTCAGGAAGGGGGCACGGGGTCTGGGAGGGGGGTATGGTCTGGGTGGGTGTTATGGGGTCAGGAAGGAGGGTATGGGGTCAGGAAGGAGGGTTATGGGGTCAGGAAGGGGGTTACGGGGTCTGGGAGGAGGATATGGGGTCTGGGAGGGGGTTATAGGGTCAGGAAGAGGGGTTATGGGGTCAGGAAGGGGGATATGGGGTCAGGAAGGGGGCACGGGGTCTGGGAGGGGGGTATGGGGTCTGGGGGGTGTATATGGGGTCAGGAAGGAGGGTTATGGGGTCAGGAAGGGGGTTACGGGGGTCTGGGGAGGAGGATATGGGGTCTGGGAGGGGGTTATAGGGTCAGGAAGGGGGTATGGGGTCAGGAAGGGGGATATGGGGTCAGGAAGGGGGGTATGGGGTCTGGGAGTGGGATACAACGTCAGTGAGAAGAGTCTGGGGTCTGGGTGGGGGTATGAATCAGGAAAGGGTTATGGGGTCAGGAAGGGGGGTTATGGGGTCAGGAAGGGGGTCTGGGGTCAGGGAGGGGTTATGGGGTCAGGGAGGGAGATTATGAGATCAGGAAAGGGGTTATGGGGTCAGGAAGGGGGGTATGGGGTCTGGGAGTGGGATACGACGTCAGTGAGAAGAGTCTGGGGTCTGAGAGGGGGATATGGGGTCTGGGAGGGGGGTTATGGGGTCTGGGAGGGGGTTATGGGGTCAGGAAGGGGGTTATGGGGTCTGGGAGGGAGATATGGGGTCTGCGAGGAGATGGGGTCTGGGAGGGGGTTATGGGGTCAGGAAGGGGGTTATGGGGTCAGAAAGGGGGATATGGGGTCTGGGAGGAGGATATGGGGTCTGGGAGGGGGTGTATGGGGTCTGGGAGGGGAGTATGGGGTCGAGAGGGAGAATATTGGGATCTGAGAGTGGGTTATGGGGTCTGGGAGGGGGGTTATGGGGTCAGAGAGGGGGTTATGGGGTCTGAGGGTGGGGTTATGGGGTCAGGAAGGGGGTTATGGGGTCAGGAAGGGGGGTATGGGGTCTGGGAGGGAGATATGGAGGTCGGGGAGGAGGAATAATGGGGTCTGGGAGGGAGATATGGGATCTGAGAGTGGGTTATGGGGTCAGGAAGGGGGATATGGGGACTGGGAGGTGAGTATGAGATCAGGGAAGGGGGTCAGGAAGGGGGTTATGGGGTCAGAAGGGGGATAGGGGTCTGGGAGGGGGATAGGGGGCAGGAGGAGGGTATGGGGGGTCAGGAAGGGGATTATGGGTCAAGAAGGGGGATATGGGGTCAGGAAGGGGGTTATGGGGACTGGGAGGGGGTTATGGGGACTGGGAGGGGAGTATGGGGTCAGAAAAAGGGTTATGGGGTCTGGGAGGGGGTTATGGGGTCAGGAAGGGAGATATGGGGTTAGGGGGGGTATGGGGACACATGACACACACTTCACACATATGACACACACATGACACACGTATGACACACGCATGACGCACCTTGGAGGTGAGGCACCATTGCTGCCCACCACTGGCAGTTTCAGCACTCGCTCCACTCAGACACACACCACACACGTGTGACACACATGACACACACATGACATGTATGACACACGTATGACACACGTATGACACACGCATGACGCACCTTGGAGGTGAGGTACAGCCGGCAGCTTCAGCACTCGCTCCACTCAGACACACACCACACACGTCTGACACACACAACACACGTATGACACACACATGACACACGTATGACACAAGTACGACACACGTATGACGCACCTTGGAGGTGAGGTACAGCTGGCAGTTTCAGCACTCGCTCCATTCAGACACACACCACACACGTGTGCCACACATGACACACACATGACACACACATGACATGTATGACACACGTATGACACACGTATGACGCACCTTGGAGGTGAGGCACCATTGCTGCCCACCACTGGCAGTTTCAGCACTCGCTCCACTCAGACACACACCACACACGTCTGACACACCTGACACACGCACGACACACGCATGACACACGCATGACGCACCTTGGAGGTGAGGTACAGCTGGCAGTTTCAACACTCGCTCCACTCAGACACACACCACACACGTGTGACACACATGACACACACATGACACACACATGACACACGCATGACACACGCATGACACACGCATGACGCACCTTGGAGGTGAGGTACCGCTTGCTGCCCACCGCCGGCAGTTTCAGCACTCGCTCCACTCAGACACACACCACACATGTATGTCACACACATGACACACGTATGACACACGCATGACACACGATGACAACACGCAATGACGCACCTTGGAGGTGAGGTACAGCTGGCAGTTTCAACACTCGCTCCACTCAGACACACACCACACATGTCTGACACACACAACACACGTGTGACTCACACGACACACGCATGACACACGCATGACACACGTATGACGCACCTTGGAGGTGAGGTACCGCTTGCTGCCCACCGCCGGCAGTTTCAGCACTCGCTCCACTCAGACACACACCACACATGTATGTCACACACATGACACACGTATGACACACGCATGACACACGTATGACACACGCATGACGCACCTTGGAGGTGAGGTACAGCTGGCAGTTTCAACACTCGCTCCACTCAGACACACACCACACATGTCTGACACACACAACACACGTGTGACTCACACGACACACGCATGACACACGCATGACACACGTATGACGCACCTTGGAGGTGAGGTAACCGGTTGCCCAGCCGGTTTTTCAACTCCCTCCCACTAACACACACAAAGTTCCACCAGACACACGGTGAACCGCAAACACCGAAACCC